>JADGMU010000385.1:0-53488 GCA_016920895.1 Vaccinium myrtillus | reverse complement strand
GAGACGAAGATTGCTTAGACGTTTCAGGGCTAAAACGCCGGTTTTGCTGGTTTTTTCGGTGAAATTCAAGGGGAATGGTGGGAGTTGTTGAGGTTTTGGAGCCAAGGGTTTTGGTTGGAGGCTATTAGAAGGTGCGAAATTCGCATAGGATTGCTTTGCAGAGAAAGTCATGCTGATGAAATTTTCAAAATCTCACAGTAAAACTTAGCACTTTGAGTTTTATCAATCAGTGCTAAGTTTTAAGCAGAATGGTGTAAACTCCAGTGATATATATAGGCATTTGGTGGACAGAGGGTTGGTAAGGGGAATGGCCTCTAAGGCATGTGAAGCAACAACTTTCCGGCCTGTAAATGGACCGCAAAGAGAAAGCCAAGTGTCAATCTCTGATTGTGTTTCATTTCAAGTTGTGATATTTTCATGGTTCAAATTATTTGATTTTTGTCTCCTTTGTGGAGCCAATTAAATTTGGAAGTATTCCATGTATCTTGTTGATACTAGAGCTAGAATATATTTTTGGGAAATCTTCTCATTGTAGCGATTAATGATGTCCGTTCTTTTTTTTATGAGATGTTCTAAAAGAATGTCTAGAAGGTCGAGTACTCACCGCCGAGGCACTAGAAAGCCCCTCGTCAACTA
This sequence comes from Vaccinium myrtillus, assembly GCA_016920895.1. Taxonomy (NCBI): domain Eukaryota; kingdom Viridiplantae; phylum Streptophyta; class Magnoliopsida; order Ericales; family Ericaceae; genus Vaccinium; species Vaccinium myrtillus. The sequence continues at coordinate 52,852 of JADGMU010000385.1, read as the reverse complement.
GTCCGACTAGGCGCCGAGTACTCGGCCCTGGAAACTAGAAGGTGCCCGACCGCCTTGGGAGCGCCTAACGAGTTTAAGAACCTCGTTGATGTGCTTATGAGAAACATGAATTGCTCGGATCACCAAATGGAACCGTATTGAACCTATTTTTTTGTCACATGAATACTGTCAGAGGAGACAAACTTGATCCATACCTAAGTATTGTCTTCCATAATTGTTAGAGGTAGGAGACATGGTACTTCTTTGGATTAATTCAGGTGAAAAAAGATTGTTACATTTGCCTGCCTTATTTTTTCTAATCTGAGAATTATACAGCACTGCTAGATTGAAGATCTTCAAATATTGTTTCGATTTTAGATGATCTTCGAATTCGATATTGTTTCAATTCCAGACCCAAAGCATTAGATTGAACCCATCCACATTTGTCACATGCAAGTTAGTTATAGCCAAAACTTGGCGTCTTTTTGCCTCTACATCGCTCACGATGAGCATATAACATTATCAGTTATTGTCTTTCGCGCAAAATCAAAGTACTAGTAGCACCATTGGAGCAATATGATTTCTAACATCCTCCGTGTGACTTCAACTAGCCTTTTAGCTTGTGAATGGTGAGAGATGCTCTAAAATTCAGACTATGTTTGAATTACTGATTGGCAATGGTTAAATGAGACAATGTTGCAATAAGTCCGTTCCAGAGAAGGCTTATTCTCGTACCTCAAACTCGATGATTGTCTTTGTTATTGAGCCCGGTTATGATGTACGTAAGTACCTAGAGAAGCCCGGTTATCATTTACGTACCTAGAGAAGGCTTATTCTCGTACCTCAAACTCGATGATTGTCTTTGTTATTGAGCCCGGCTCCCTCCGTCTCAAATTACTTGACCCCTACGAAGAGTCGTGCAATTTTAAGATTAAAAAAATAAAGTACTTTCGTAGGGTCCAGACAATTTGGGATAGGGGGAGTATCAAGCATGAATGAAGGAAGCATAGTAATGAGCATAATTGATTTGGGTCTCTAGGCCTGCTCTCCTTGATGCCTTTCGGCTTTGATTTGGGAGCATGGTTTTGCAGCAAAACGTCCCCGGAGCTCCTCTGTTCAATGGTTATTATGAGAGCATCCACTTTGTGCGTATTGCCAAATGTTAGGTCTATCTCTAATCATCCCCTCCCATATCCCTAATGATTGCGGACTAGATGGGTTCTGTTACTGTTCCGTTGTTGGGAGTATCAAGCATGACGAGTGAGATTTTTTTATTTTTTATTTCAAGTTTGAGGTGGTTTTCAAAAGAAGACTCCAAATTTGCGGACATGTGATAGTGAAACAGTTGAATACTTGTACTTATTGCGCTTTGAATGGGGAGTGAAATTCAAGCGTGTCAGACAAATACCTAACTGTGTACAGCTTAGCAGCAACGCTTATCAGCCGTGAGAATTGTAGCGCAGTATGTACAAGTTGCTGTCTCAAATGTAGCCAAGCACTGGTGGTCGTTGATGTCACTTTTCAAGCACTTGTTTCGCAATATTAGTGTTGTGCCCGTGCTATATATCTCATAAAGCGCGTGTTGAACACATTTGTTGAACTGGTTTTTGGAATTACTGAGGCCAGATGTGGTCGTTTTCATGGACAGACATGGGTCTTTCGTTTGGTTCTGCAAAATAATTGTAGTATTGCTATATACTTGCTAGTTTTGATAGTGAGACGAAATTGTATTGAAAGAGTAGCTAGATCAAATATGTTTCCAAATTGTGTCTTGTTTGTATCCTTGGGCCATCACAACTAGCACTTTGTCTGTTTGTAAGTACTTTCCTTAAATAATGTTTTTTTTTCTTCTTGTGAAGACTCACCTGAAAATTGGGAAAACATAATAATATTGAAATGTAGGCCCCATTGAATTGCACGGAAAGGAAAGGAAAAGAAAGGAAGGGAATATATCTTTCTTGCATTGTTAGTTTCGCCTCTAAGTTCGTGGATTATTTATTTTTTTACGCAAAAAAATTAGTTTCGAGACGAACGAATAATCTACAAAAATTGGAGCGAAACTAACAAATACGAAAAAAATTGAATAAGGGAAAAAAAAACTGGTTTAACCATAGTAAACATTTTTCATCTTTTTAGTGGCTGATTTTAGAGTTGCATTATTATTTAAAGGTAACAATTTGTATGTATTAATTTCCTAAAAATATGTTGGCCAGATATTTTAGCTCTCAAAATTACTTTTTCTCGAAAAAGCCATTGAATCAAGATGAAAGAAGTTTACCGTAAGTGTCTGGAAAATGATCAACAATTAAACTCTTGTTTTCCTACAGAATTCCTTTCGCAATTTATGAACACTCACAGAAAAATATTTTTTTCCCCTTTACTTCACTGCAATTCACTTTAGATGGGTTTCACTTCTCTTCACAGACTATGAGGTTCAACCTGTACATTTCCCTTTAACTAGTGCTGTGATTGCATGCTGTTAGGACCATAGGCCACAGTCTTCATTTATTGGCAATTCCACGACAAATCACACATTCATTGTTTCCCTAATTATCGAGTTGTAATTTATTTTTCTCATATTTTTAGAGTGTCTATTTAGGAGGTGGAGGAAATTAAATCTTTTATGTAAATATATAGATTGTTAAGGTAGTTAGCATGGAAGGAAGGAATTAGTATTTCTATGATTTTGTCAAAGAGGATCTCCGCAACAAGGGAAGATTATATATTATGCCGTTACAAATTGCGAGCCGTGCTTCTCAACATGGAAGGATTGTAGCAATCCTTTTAAAAGATGGCAAAGGCAATGAAAATATATTTTCTCTTGGATTGGAAACTTAATTTGGACGTGGCTTGACAAAGGCAATAAAAGTGATTCTATGGGATTGGAAACCTTTGGACGTTGGGTGGAGTTTCAGATTAATATATATATCTACCTTTCCAGCAGCCTTAGCGTTATCACTTTGGAAAAGAAATATTGAGTGCAACTCTTTGTCTCACAGAAGTATACACGACACTGTGAGTTTGTGTCTTGGAGTACACATGATCAATATGATCACCAAGCTTTTTAATTAACTCCAAGAAGTTTGTCTATCTTCCGATTCAACAAATTGGATCGTTCTTCCGGTGGATTCCAGAAGTATCTTGGAGGACTTGAGGATTCAAGGCATTCATCAATCAACCACTTGGTGCGGTGTACGTGGATTCGGCAACATGATCTTTGGTCAATCGGTGAGGATTCACGATTGTGTTTAATTGAGATCATTTTGTAACTGCACAATGTTTACTTTTAGTGGATTGATTTCCTCCCGTGGTTTTTATCCTTTTTAAGGGGTTTTCCACGTATATCGTTGCGTTCATTGTTTATTGTTTTCAATTCTTTTTTGTTTGCTTATTTAGTATTTGATAGCATAAAGAAAAAGAATTTTACAAGTGGTATCAGAGCCAGGAGGTCAGGGTTCGAGTCGCGGGAGCGTCATCGTGAGGGAGGGATTGTTGGGCCCGGAGTGCCCCCATGGATTTGGTTACACAATGTCACTCCCAGCGACCACTCTAAAAACAGACTTGCGGGTGCGATGTCGAATGCCATAAAAGACTTAATTGAAACCCTTCCTAACACCAATTGGTTTTAGGAGAGATGGTGGAAAAGCGGTCCGACAAGTGGTATCAGAGCGGGTCGCTCATTATATTAGAATTTTTTTCTTAGAGCGGATCCTTAGCAACAATGAACACAAACATGACTCATAAATCTAGTCAGATACCGATTTTGGATAGTGAAAATTTCGATTATTGGAAATCTAGAATAAAAGCTGTAATGAGATCAGCTGATGAGGAAATTTGGAATTCATGCGTTAGAGGGTATAGTTACCCCATGAAAACCATAGAGGAGAAACAAGTTCCTAAACTTACTTCTGAAATGTCTGTCACTGAAAAAGCAGCACTACAAGCCAATAATCGTGCTTTATTATTTAGTGCTGTTGATATTAATGAACATCGTAAGATAGCTAATTGTGAAATTGCTAAAGATGCGTGGGACATTTTAGTTACTTGTCATGAAGGTACAGATGTCGTCAAACATTCTAAGTTACAAAGGCTCACTACTGAATTCGAGGTTATTAGAATGCAAGAAGATGAAACATTTAATCAATTCTACTCTAAATTGATCTCTATTGTTAATAGTTGAGAAACCCTCGGTGAACCTATCCCTCCTTTTAGAGTTATTAAGAAATTTTGAGATTCTTGCCAGAACGGTTTAAGACAAAGGTCACTATGCTTGAGGGTAAACGTAAACTTAAGGAAAAATCCGTCGAAGATGTGGTAGGTCTCCTCCAAACTTATGAAGCGGATATGTTACAACCTGAGTCTCAGAAATCAAAAATTAAAACTTCGGCTAAATCGATTGCTTTTGCAAGTTCTCAAACCGAGTCCAGAGATTCAGATTGTGATGAGGAGTATGATTTTGAAGCCATGGCTTTGTTTGCCAAAAAATTCAAACAATTTTTCAAAAAGAAAAAGATTATTAGTGATGGGAATAAGAAATCTGGAACCAAAGGAAAGAGTGAGTCTTCAAGTAGTGGAGAAAAGAAAGGGATAAAAGGTCCTCCTGCAGGCCCTAAATGTTATGAGTGTCATGGTTATGGTCATCTTGCTAATGAATGCATACACAAATTGAAAAAGAAGACTAATTTTAAGGCCAACATAACATGGGATGACGATAGTGAATCTGAAAATGATGTGGAAGAACAAGCAGACCACGCAAATTTTATGGCATTTGGGGTTTCACTTCAGTCAAATAGTAGCGAACATGAATCCACTGATGAGAGTGAGGATGAGGGAAGTGTCGAGGTTCTGAGTTTTGATGAGTTAAAAGATTCATATGATATGTTGTATAAGGAAAGTGTGAAAATTAGTGAGACTAATTTGAAATTGGCTGAAAAATATAAAAATTCTAACATAGAATTAGTGATAGTTAAAAAGCAAGTTGAAGAGCTACAAGGGTCATTGAGCAGTGTCACTAATGAGAAAGAAAAGCTGAATAAGGAGGTCGAGAGTCTTCGAGAAATGAACAAGATCTTGATTGATTTAAATACCACCTTCGAAGGTAAAATAGAAATGTTAAACACTGAAATTGATAATGCTAATGTTCTATTTGAGCGTTTGAATACAGGGTCAAAGACATTGGATGATATTCTCAGCATACAAAGATCGGCAAGTGACAAAACAGGACTTGGATTCTATGAAGCTTCATCCTCAAAACAACATGGACAAAAAGTGGATGAGTTTAAACCAAAAGAGGTAACACCTAAATTTCACACTATAAATATTGCCAAGAATGTAGCTAAAAAGACTCCAAATATTAAAAAGGTTAATTTCGATAAATTTGTTCCTACATGTCATTACTGTCAAGTCAAAGGACACACTAGGCCTCATTGTAGGAAGTTGCATGCGACAAATACTACATACACACACTTAGCATATTATCGTGATTATATCAAGTTTATCCCTATCTGTCATTTTTGTGGAGCGAAGGGTCATACTCGACCTAATTGCATAAAACTTTATGAGAACTCTAATGCATCTTCCCAATATTACAGTGTTAATAATTATGGGGGTAGAACCCAAAAGCCGAGATATAGGATGAGTCCACACGGAAAAAATTTGAATTTTAATCCTAATCATTTGTGCAAAAATGTTGAAAAAATTGAAAAGGTAAAAACTAGTCTTATATGGGTGAGGAAGTCGGACTTGAAACATCGAACAAATATATATACCAACACTCTAAATGACACAGGATCATCTGGAGTAGTTGACCTCGCTTTTTAAGGCTTCATCTAGTTTCCATAGTCTAGGTTGGTCATCTCTGCTTATCTTATCCCTAGTTCTATGAATTGTGTTTTTTTTTTTTTTTCTAGTTTTATCTATCTATTGCTATTGGTTTTCATTAGTATGTATTTTCTTATGCAAATCTAAAAACATTCAAATATTCTAAAATTCCTTAAAAATATATATAGATTGATTATTTCTCAAAGTTTATTTATTTATTTATTTTTTTTTGTCAACTGTGTGATTTTTTTGTTAGTTTTTTTATGCAATCTCTTTTCATTTAAAAAAATATATGAAAATATCTAAGCATATTATCCTTGACACATTGTCGATGCCTTACGGTTTGAACTTGATGTTATGGGGTTTGAGTATCAAAATATCTTTGATGGTGCATGAGCATATTATTTAATTTCTTTCGTGCGTCGTATTTAAGAATTAAATGTGTCATGACAAATGTCTCTATGACTACCTCCTCTACACTTCTACACATCAAAGTTAAAGAGATTACTTGACAAGGCAAGTTTGATTCTCATGCACCTGGATATGTCTCGTATTTTTCTCTCGGCGATTGACCATTTTTTTTTGGCATCATTTTTTTTGATACAATGGTTCATTAAGTGCAACAAAAAAAAGAAAAAGAAAAAGGAGTACAGCTAAAAAAAAGGGGAATCTATATATATGCTTATCCGGGCGTTCATTGAGTAACCGGGCAATCGGGGTGAGGTACTCTCCCTCTGAGTGTTCGCGTCAAAAGATGGATAGACTTTGTGAAAGCATTCTGGATTGGACCATTTGCTTAGTAACTGGGCATTGGGTATGAGGTACTCTTACTCCCAATATTCGCGTCAAACAACAATGGGGTAAAAGCGAAAACTTGACTATGCAAGTCTATCTAATATTAAATATTAAGTTGAGGAGTTATCTATTTTTGGTGGCACAAAATTTGTATCGATGAGTGCTTGGTTTGACTTCGTGAGGGGGAGAGTGCGTGATAGTCCAATGGTACATGAGAATTTTTCGGATACTTGGATGGTGATCTTAATTTCCAATGATGTGTGACACACACTCACCAATGTCAGAAGTTTCATGTGTCATGGTACATTCAACTCTTCAATGAATCCTCGATTGAATTTATTTGATTTGCATAGGCATGTTAATTATATTTTGCAACTCAAGTCCCATAGCCACATGCTTCTACCTAAGTCAATTTGATGATGTGATATGTGATTTTGGTGTTCAATTTAATTTCGAGGCTTTGTCGGACCATTTTTTTTTGTATAGAGTTTCAAGGTTTTTCAGCAAAGTGCTTGACTGTCTTCAGTAGTTGCTTGAGCATGTTGTTGGGCAACTCAACTGTTAAATTTTTACCCACTAGCGCTTGGAAAATTGCTTGAGCCCTCCTTCGGGCATCTCAACTGTCTTTTTCATCCCTTTAATTTGCACATTTACACGTTGGTGGAATTAAAAAAAACAACAAAAAAAAAAACGAAGGAAACCGGATTAGATAAAAAAGGAAGTTACCAAAGTTTGATTTTTTTTCTTTTCAATATTTTATTTTGGGCAACATTCCCAAGGGTATAAGTCAGGGTTTCCTATTTCCTTTTCTATTTGAAGTTATTTTTTAAATTTCCCAATTCTCTCTTATATTGCATTTTAGTCCAGTCTTGGTTTGTTTTTGGGCTTTAATCAAAGATTATTTTATTTTATTTTTTGCCCTCCATGACTTGACATCTTCCTAGACCATCACGGCGTCTTGTATAGCTGATTATTGGCCATCTATGCTATTATAAAAAATATAAAAAAAGGATTAAGTATCATCGTTAATGGCTCGAAATATATTGTTTTAGATTTGATTCTAGATTTGCTAAGTTGTTATCGATTGTGCTGGCCCTTATTTATTCCTGTTACGTGCTTTATCTTTTCCTATTGAATTGGCTGGCTCATGGGCACCATTACTGGATCCTTGCTATTGTTGGTTATAGTAGATTTTGGCTTTTATTGTTTAGTTCATATGCCTTTATGTTCTTTCATTGGCTTCTCTACCTTTGTCCTTCCGTGACAAAAAGGGGGAGAAATGTTTTGGATTAACAGATTATATTTTTCGTTAGTGTGTTTGCAGTTTCGCAGGTTGTGACTATAATCTGTTACGGGATAGATTCTTCTTGTTAGTATGTTTTGTCATGGAAGTGCCAAAGGGGGAGATTGTTAGGACCATAGGCCACGGTCTTCATTTATTGGCAATTCCACGACAAATCACACATTCATTGTTTCCCTAATTATCGAGTTGTAATTTATTTTTCTCATATTTTTAGAGTGTCTATTTAGGAGGTGGAGGAAATTAAATCTTTTATGTAAATATATAGATTGTTAAGGTAGTTAGCATGGAAGGAAGGAATTAGTATTTCTATGATTTTGTCAAAGAGGATCTCCGCAACAAGGGAAGATTATATATTAGGCCGTTACAAATTGTGAGCCGTGCTTCTCAACATGGAAGGATTTGTAGCAATCCTTTTAAAAGATGGCAAAGGCAATGAAAAGATATTTTCTCTTGGATTGGAAACTTAATTTGGACGTGGCTTGGCAAAGGCAATAAAAGTGATTCTATGGGATTGGAAACCTTTGGACGTTGGGTGGAGTTTCAGATTAATATATATATCTACCTTTCCAGCAGCCTTAGCGTTATCACTTTGGAAAAGAAATATTGAGTGCAACTCTGTCTCACAGAAGTATACACGACACTGTGAGTTTGTGTCTTGGAGTACACATGATCAATATGATCACCAAGCTTTTTTATTAACTCCAAGAAGTTTGTCTATCTTCCGATTCAACAAATTGGATCATTCTTCCGGTGGATTCGATATCTTGGAGGACTTGAGGATTCAAGGCATTCAAAGCAATAAACCACTTGGTGCGGTGTACGTGGATTCGCAACATGATCTTTGGTCAATCGGTGAGGATTCACGATTGTGTTTAATTGAGATCATTTTGTAACTGCACAATGTTTACTTTTAGTGGATTGATTTCCTCCCGTGGTTTTTACCCTTTTTAAGGGGTTTTCCACGTATATCGTTGCGTTCATTGTTTATTGTTTTCAATTCTTTTTTGTTTGCTTATTTAGTATTTGATAGCATAAAGAAAAAGAATTTTACAAGTGCTATCAGAGCCAGGAGGTCATGGGTTCGAGTCGCGGGAGCGTCATCGTGAGGGAGGGATTGTTGGGCCCGGAGTGCCCCCATGGATTTGGTTACACAATGTCACTCCCAGCGACCGCTCTAAAAACAGACTTGCGGGTGCTATGTCGAATGCCATAAAAGACTTAATTGAAACCCTTCCTAACACCAATTGGTTTAGGAGAGATGGTGGAAAAGCGGTCCGACACATGCAACCCAGGCCCATTACCAAAAAATTAAGTAAAAGAATACATGTCATAAATGTGTTAAAACGTAAAGATCTACCGAAAAACATATATTTTTCGGACCAAAAAATTAAATACTTTCGCACACAATTTGGTGCCAAAAATAAAACATTATGAGCGATTGTACTTTATTTTTTGTCCGAAAATTGCCAACAATTTAAACTACTTTCGTACAAGATTTTTCAAATTTTTTCTCATCGAATTAAAGATCTCTATTAATAGTTTAATTTGTGCGGAAGAAAAAGGCACGGAAGTCCTTTATTTTTTGATCCGAAGAAAATTACAAAGAGCATAAAATGTGATAAGTGAATGAAGGTGGGTAGTTTCGTAAGATTGTCGTACAAAAACCTGAACAGTAACCACCACTGGCCGGACAACTTTTCAAAACGTGTCTAAACATTATGTTTATTTTGGTGCAAGAAAAAAATATATATATGCGCGGAAGTACTTATTTTTTGATCTGAAGAAAATTGCAAATGACATAAAACATAATGATAGGAGCACAACCATCCCGACACAACCCCTCACATATATGTGGGTCCCGCGTAATAAACGTGTGTGAAATCTACATGTATGTGAGGTTGTGCTCGGAGTAGTGTCCAAATGGCTGTTTTCTAGAATTTTTGAAAATGTTAATATCTAACAGGGAGGGTAGTTTCGTAAAATTGCCATACCAAAACGAAACCGACGCTTTATATGTTTATTGGACACGCTACTCATATCCGAGTTATTTTAAATCTCAGACTATTCGTTTTGAGGGAGTTCTGTGTCTCTCTCTCTCTAGAGGCTGGGTCCTCTCTTCCTAGGGTTTTACACTTTTACTTCCCTCCTTTACTCTACCAGGTTAATTACTCCTCCATCTTCTTTGATTTTCTTCCCTCTCTCCACCTCTATTCACCACTCTACCTCTTCTCCATCTCTTTCTTTTTTCTGGGTTCCTGATTTAGGGGTGGGGCTGCCGCCTTTGCGCCCCACCCCTGCATGACTCAGCTGCCCACCACCCTTTTTCACCCTCTTATGCCAGATCCGAGCTCTACCCACCATTTTCCACTTCTACCTCCATCCACCACCACCCACCGCCACTTCCCCACCATCCATACCTTCCGGTTTGGCCTAGATTGTCACCATTTTGGGGGGTTTTGAGCCAATCTGACATTTAGGGTGAACTTGGGTGGTTTTGGCCCCCTCCAGTGTAATAAAGGTTCAGATTCTGCAGGCGGCCGGCCATGGAACTTGGGTTTTTCCAGGGAAGCGGCTGTATTGTAAGCTCATCTACACTCGGTGACTCAGTGGTGTGACTCAGTGAGGCGACTCAGTGGGTGAAATCAGTGAAGCATCTCACTGTTTTCTTGGGTTTCTTTTAGCTGGTTTTATTTCCTGTTTTTTAGCTTTTAGTTGTTGATCACATCTGCGTGTTATTGTGTCATGGTTTGAGCTGGGAATTTGTTTAGGATTCTCTACCGCTATCACTTGATAGGATTCATCATCCCCGTCCCTTAGGTGTCGGGTTTGTCTTGGCAGGTGTGTCTGAGAGCCGGTGGCCCTGTTAACCTTTTGCCGTGCTCATTTCATCTGTTAGTGGTTTTGGCTTCATTCCTGTCTTTCGATGTAATCGGTGCCGGATGGCTTTATAAATGATATGATGACATTGTCGATCAAAAAAAAAGACTATTCGTTTTGACAAATAATCTTAATTTATTAGGGTATAAAATTTCATTATAGTTCCTCTTTGACTGATATCTCTTAATATTAGTCGCAACATCAAAAGGAAATAGTGAAGGGTAATATCTATAATCATAAATTTAATTAAACAGAATAGGAAAAATCAAACTAAGCCCCGTGCATCACACGGTATTCTTAGAAAAGATTCTCTGCTTCACCGGGATGCTAAATATGACGGTTAACTAATTTTAGTAACACCATACTAAAATTACTTGGCAAACTGGACTTTACTCTTTCACTGAGTAAAACTCGAAGAACCCAAGAAACTCAAAAGAATTTAGAAGTACACTCAGGTAAAAAGGATATGCTTAGACGTTTCAGGGCTAAAACGCCGGTTTTCCTTGTTTTTTCGGTGAAATTCAAGGGGAATGGTGGGAGTTGTTGAGGTTTTGGAGCCAAGGGTTTTGTTGGAGGCTATTAGAAGGTGCGAAATTCGCATAGGATTGCTTTGCAGAGAAAGTCATGCTGATGAATTTTTCAAAATCTCACAGTAAAACTTAGCACTTTGAGTTTTATCAATCAGTGCTAAGTTTTAAGCAGAATGGTGTAAACTCCAGTGATATATATAGGCATTTGGTGGACAGAGGGTTGGTAAGGGGAATGGCCTCTAAGGCATGTGAAGCAACAACTTTCCGGCCTGTAAATGGACCGCAAAGAGAAAGCCAAGTGTCAATCTCTGATTGTGTTTCATTTCAAGTTGTGATATTTTCATGGTGCAAATTATTTGATTTTTTGTCTCCTTTGTGTAGCCAATTAAATTTGGAAGTATTCCATATATCTTCTTGATACTAGAGCTAGAATATATTTTTGGGAAATCTTCTCATTGTAGCGATTAACGATGTCCGTTCTTTTTTTTATGTGGTGTTCTAAAAGAAGGTCTAGAAGGTCGAGTACTCGCCGCCGAGGCACTAGAAAGTCCCTCGTCGACTAGCCCGACTAGGCGCCGAGTACTCGGTCCTGGAAACTAGAAGGTGTCCGGCCGCCTTGAGAGCGCCTAGCGTGTTTAAGAACCTCGTTGATGTGCTTATGAGAAACATGAATTGCTCGGATCACCAAATGGAACCGTATTGAACCTATTTTTTTGTCACATGAATACTGTCAGAGGAGACAAACTTGATCCATACCTAAGTACTGTCTTCCATAATTGTTAGAGGTAGGAGACATGGTACTTCTTTGGATCAATTGAGGTGAAAAAAAGATTGTTACATTTGCCTTCCTTATTTTTTCTAATCTGAGAATTATACAGCACTGCTAGATTGAAGATCTTCAAATATTGTTTCGATTTTAGATGATCTTCGAATTCGATATTGTTTCAATTTCAGACCCAAAGCATTAGATTGAACCCATCCACATTTGTCACATGCAAGTTAGTTATAGCCAACACTTGGCATCTTTTTGCCTCTACATCGCTCACGATGAGCATGTAACATTATCAGTTATTGTCTTTCGCACAAAATCAAAGTTCTAGTAGCACCATTGGAGCAATATGATTTCTAACATCCTCCGTGTGATTCCAACTAGCCTTTTAGCTTGTTAAATGAGACAATGTTGCAATAAGTCCGTTCCAGAGAAGGCTTATTCTCGTACCTCAAACTCGATGATTGTCTTTGTTATTGAGCCCGGTTATGATGTCTGATTATATTCGCTCTAATCGTCATGTGACATTGATTTTACTGGTCTAAAAATCAGATGGCATAGCTGTGTCTGTGTCATAAACTACTGCCACAAACTTTCATGCATCGGCTCCCTCCGTCTCAAATTACTTGACCCCTACGAAGAGTCGTGCAATTTTAAGATTAAAAAAATAAAGTACTTTCGTAGGGTCCAGACAATTTGGGATAGATGGAGTACCAAACATGAATGAAGGAAGCATAATAATGAGCATAATTGATTTGGGTCTTTAGATCTGCCCTCCTTGATACCTTTCGGCTTTGATTTGGGAGCATAGTTTTGCAGCAAAACGTCCTCAGAGCTTTTCTGTTCAATGGTTATTATGAGGGCATCCACTTTGTGCATATTGTCAAAGGTTAGGTCTGTCTCCAATCATTCCCGCCAATATCCCCAATGATTGCGGACTAGATGAGTTCTTTCCTATTCTGTTGTTGGGAGTATCAAGCATGACGTGAAACAGGTGAATACTTGTACTTATTGCGCTTTGAATGGGGAGTGAAATTCAAGCGTGTCAGACAAATACCTAACTGTGTACAGCTTAGCAGCAACGCTTATCAGCTGTGAGAATTATAGCGCAATATGTACAAGTTGCTGTCTCAAATGTAGCCAAGCACTGGTTGTTCGTTGATGTCACTTTTCAAGCACTTGTTTCGCAATATTAGTGTTGTGCCCGTGCTATATCTCATAAATCGCGTGTTGAACACATTTGTTGAACTGGTTTTTGGAATTACTGAGGCCAGATGTAATCGTTTTCATGGACAGACATGGGTCTTTCGTTTGGTTCTGCAAAATAATTGCTGTTAAAATGTCGTAGTCCTCTGTTTTGAGTCCTAGTATAAAATTATCAAACTACTGGTGGCTTAGATTTGAGAGTCAAAAACCCAGCAGTGAAATCTATATCTGCCTTAAATGAATCAAGAATCGATTTAAATTCGCATAAAAGACTTTTATGGTAGAATTAATAAACATATTTGCGGAGATAAACCAGTTTAGATGCAGTATTAGAAGGGTGCAACAGGATCCTTGCCATTTGACCTCATTTTTAGGGAGGTGGACCCAGAGTGGTCACTATCACCTAAAATGGGACCCCATTGACCCCATTGACAGTGTGAAGTGGAAATGCCAAGGAGGTGAACTTGCTCAAAATCTCCTTCCCTGTCGTCATTTTTTATGGTAAGCATTTCCAAATATATCAACCATTAATTGCTTGAGAGATAAAGGTTTGGTTGCGGTACTAGATGGTGCACTACATGATCCTTGGTCCATTTGATTTGTGCCTCATTTTTTGGGAGGGGGACAAGAGTGGTCACTATCACCTAAATGACATTTGATAGTGAGAAGTGGAAATGCCAAGGAGGTGAACTCGCTCAAAATCTCCTTCCCTGTCGTCATCTTTCAACAAGCATTTCCAACCGATCAATGTGCTTGAGAGATGAGAAGATTTTGACATACTCAGGGAGGGCTAAATCATATGTATTTTTATATTAATAACAAAAAATATTACCCATAACATTTTATGAAGAGCCAATCTCATAGAAATTTTTCAAAATTAAATGGGAAAACCATAATTACGCAATACTTGGAGTGATGTGACGGTGATGATGAAATCAAAGCACAATGTGTGTTTGCCCCTAGTTATCAAAAACTAAAAATGTAAAGCTCCTCATCCGACACATTACTTTGTGCATATCTATATCTGTGTTTTGAAAAGTTAATGGGCATTGTTGTATTGCTATATATTTGCTAGTTTTGATAATGAGACGAGATTGTATTGAAAGAGTAGCTAGATCAAATATGTTTCCAAATTGTGTCTTGTTTGTATCCTTGGCCATCACAACTAGCACTTTGTCTGTTTGTAAGAACTTTCCTTAAATAATGTTTTTTTTTTTTTTTCTTGTGATGACTCACCTGAAAATTGGAAAAACATAATAATATTGAAATGTAGGCCCCATTGAATTGCACGGAAAGGAAAGGAAAAGAAAGGAAGGGAATATATCTTTCTTGCATTGTTAGTTTCGCCTCTAAGTTCGTGGATTATTTATTTTTTTACGCAAAAAAATTAGTTTCGAGACGAACGAATAATCTACTAAAATTGGAGCGAAACTAACAAATACGAAAAAAATTGAATAAGGGAAAAAAAACTGGTTTAACCATAGTAAACATTTTTCATCTTTTTAGTGGCTGATTTTAGAGTTGCATTATTATTTAAAGGTAACAATTTGTATGTATTAATTTCCTAAAAATATGTTGGCCAGATATTTTAGCTCCCAAAATTACTTTTTCTCGAAAAAGCCATTGAATCAAGATGACAGAAGTTTACCGTAAGTGTCTGGAAAATGAACAATTAAACTCTTGTTTTCCTACAGAATTCCTTTCGCAATTTATGAACACTCACAGAAAATATTTTTTTCCCCTTTACTTCACTGCAATTCACTTTAGATGGGTTTCACTTCTCTTCACAGACTATGAGGTTCAACCTGTACATTTCCCTTTAACTAGTGCTGTGATTGCATGCAACCTAGGCCCATTACCAAAAAATTAAGTAAAAGAATACATGTAATAAATGTGTTAAAACGTAAAGATCTACCGAAAAACGAATATTTTTCGGACCAAAAAATTAAATACTTTCGCACACAATTTGGTGCCAAAAATAAAACATTATGAGCGATTGTAATTTATTTTTTGTCCGAAAATTGCCAACAATTTAAACTACTTTCGTACAAGATTTTTCAAATTTTTTCTCATCGAATTAAAGATCTCTATTAATAGTTTAATTTGTGCGGAAGAAAAAGGCATGGAAGTCCTTTATTTTTTTATCCGAAGAAAATTACAAAGAGCATAAAATGTTGATAAGTGAATGAAGGAGGGTAGTTTCGTAAGATTACCGTACAAAAACCTGAACAGTAACCACCACTGGCCGGACAATTTTTCAAAACGTGTCTAAACACTATGTTTATTTTGGTGCAAGAAAAAAAATATATATGCGCGGAAGTACTTATTTTTTGATCTGAAGAAAATTGCAAATGACATAAAACGTAATGATAGGAGCACAACCATCCCGACACAACCCCTCACATATATGTGGGTCCCGCGTAATAAATGTGTGTGGAATCTACATGTATGTGAGGGGTTGTGTTCGGAGTAGTGTCCAAATGGTTGTTTTCTAGAATTGTTGAAAACGTTAATATCTAACAGGGAGGGTAGTTTCGTAAAATTGTCATACCAAAACGAAACCAACGCTTTATATGTTTATTGGACACGCTACTCATATCCAAGTTATTTTAAATCTTAGACTATTCGTTTTGAGTAGGGATGTCCAGCGGATCATCCGATCCGCCAATCCGAACCGATCCGAACCATCCGTTGATCCATCCGTGAATGTTCGGTTCGGTTCCGGATTGAGAATTTCTAATCTGGCGGTTCCGGATCCAGATCGGATCGGATCGGATCCGCTCAATAATCCTTCTTTAATCTGTCAAATCCGCCCGATCCGATCCGATCCGTGAATGTTCGGTTCGGTTCCAGATCTTAAAAACCATAATCCGCTCTGAGCGGATCGGATCGGATCCGTATCCGATCCGTTCGAATCCGATGCATGGACACCCCTAGTTTTGAGGGAGTTGTGTGTGTCTCTCTCTACAAGCTGGGTCCTCTCTTCCTAGGGTTTTACACTTTTACTTCCCTCCTTTACTCTACCAGGTTAATTACTCCTCCATCTTCTTTGATTTTCTTCCCTCTCTCCACCTCTATTCACCACTCTACCTCTTCTCCATCTCTTTCTTTTTTCTGGGTTCCTGATTTAGGGGTGGGGCTGCCGCCTTTGCGCCCCACCCCTGCATGACTCAGCTGCCCACCACCCTTTTTCACCCTCTTATGCCAGATCTGAGCTCTACCCACCATTTTCCACTTCTACCTCCATCCACCACCACCACCCACCGCCACTTCCCCACCCTCCATACCTTTCGGTTTGGCCTGGGATCACCATTTTGGGGTTTTGAGCCGATCTTTTTAGGTGAACTTGGGTGGTTTTGGCTCCTCCTGTAATAAAGCTTCGATTCAGCGGTGGCCATGGAACTTGGGTTTTTCAGTGGAAGCGGGCAGTATTGTAAGCTCATCTACACTCGGTGACTTAGTGGTGTGATTCTGGGTGAAATCAAGAAGCATCTCACCTTTTTCTTGGGTTTCTTTTAGCTGGTTTTATTTCCTGTTTTTTAGCTTTTAGTTGTTGATCACATCTGCATGTTATTGTGTCATGGTTTGAGCTGGGAATTTGTTTAGGATTCTCTACCGCTATCACTTGATAGGATTCATCATCCCCATCCCTTAGGTGTCGTGCTTATTGTGTCCGAGAGTTTTTGGTTTTAACCTTTTTGCCGTGCTCATTTCATCTCATAGTGGTTTTGGCTTCATTCCTGTCTTTCGATGTAATCGGTGCCGGATGGCTTTATAAATGATATGATGATATTTTCGATCAAAAAAAAAAAAAAAGACTTCGTTTTGACAAATAATCTTAATTTATTAGGGTATAAAATTTCATTATAGTTGCTCTTTGATTGATATCTCTTAATATTAGTCGCAACATCAAAAGGAAATAGTGAAGGGTAATATCTATAATCATAAATTTAATTAAATAGAATAGGAAAAATCAAACTAAGCCCCGTGCGTCACACGGTATTCTTAGAAAAGATTCTCTGCTTCACCGGGATGCTAAATATGATGGTTAACTAATTTTAGTAGCACCATACTAAAATTACTTGACAAACTGGACTTTACTCTTTCACTGAAAAAAAACTCGAAGAACCCAAGAAACTCAAAAGAATTTAGAAGTACACTCAGGTAAAAAGGATATGCTTTGTTTCTGGTATATCAAACTATGTACCAAAAAACAAAGCTCCTTGTATATTCAAAGTTTGTAGACAAATCCAATCACCATGTTGGGGACAAACTAGTGGCTAAGACTTGAGGGACCCAACTACAACTTGGTTGGGTTAATAACATTGATAAGATGTACAACCACCATATTATGCTTATGCTTGGTCTAATTTTAGGTAGGCCTAAGCCCAACATTGTTATTTAGGAATTTTGGGCCCAAATCCCAAATCAAATCCAAACTATCATAGACCTCCAACCACAAACCGAGGGTCCATGAATCTTGAGTCCTGACTTTGGGCCCGGCTCGGTCTAAGTATTCAGTTACAGCAAGCACGCTCATGTCCTGTCTTAAAAAAACTTAGGTTTCCAATCCCTATAATGAGACAATTATTTTTCATCCTTAAAATGAATTTGTTCATATTTTAGTTCACCATAATATTCAAAATTAAATACTGGAGTACCATTTTTCCCAACATTCAAAGCATCCAATTGAAAATCAATTGGCATCGAATATAAAGACCGCTCAATCACATGGTACTAATTTTAGAGGTTATAGTTAATCAATGTGAGAACAAGCAACCCTGGCCCCGGCCCGGACCAAGTGTTCAGTGACGGCAAGTGCGCTTGCATCATACCTTAAATTAACTTGCTTTGCACTCCCTATAATGAGTCAATTCTCATTCATCCTTAAAATAGATTTTGTTCATATTTTGACTCACCATAATATTGAACAATACAACCATTTTTTCCAAGAGTTCAAGCATATATCCAACTCAGAGTCAATTTGGAATGAATGGAGAGGCCGCTTATTTCTCATATATTAATTTTGGAGGTTATAATTAACCAATGTGTGAACAAGCTCTAACATTCTCATACACGTGCGAAGAGGTAAATATGGATTCATAGCATGAGCATAACATCAAACAAAATAACGAGGTGTATATATATATAAGGCACAAACAACAGGATAATCTATCAAGAGAGTTTATCCTAAAAGGCCTTCGGAAGTCTAGTTCAATACCATGTTAAAATGGAAAAGTCTACAATAAACACCCTTTAAAGGTGTGTGTCATATATATATACACAAGAAGTTTCCTATGAGGGCTCCCTCACAAAAAAAAGTGCGGGAAAACAGTTGTTAGCCGTTGGATCGCGTGAATGGCATAGGATCCAACGGCCACCAAGAGGATAAAATAACCGGTCACCTAGTAGATCATAACAATTTCTCTAGGAATCATAATAGATCATGTATTAGGATCACGTAACTTGGAGAACCGGTCACCTAGTAGATCATGTATTAGGATTCATAATATTTTGGTGGATCACGTAACTTTTACACTAAGAATTCGTAATTTTTCATCCATAAAATTCATAACATCTTTCTAAAGTCATACACCCTCCGTCCCTTTTTTAGGGTTGACATTTCCATTTTGGGTTGTCCCTTAATAAGTGCGTGTTTTGAAAAATTAATGGGTAAACGTTTGTACAATTATTATTTTTACCCTTTTGAAAAGTTAGTGTACAAAGAGTAAATGGATAAGAGTGGATAATAATTTTGGATAGTGAAGATAAAAATTGATGTGAAAAGTGTAAAGTAAAGGTAAAAATTGATGTCAAAAGTGTAATGATGATGTTCATTTAAAAAGTCGGATTTGCGGAGCAACACACTTAAAAATGATGGAGGGAGTAATATTTTAGTGCGTCTCGTAACTTTTCTACCAAAACTCATAACTTTTTACCAAGAATATTCATAGCATTTTCACTTGGGATCGTATGTAACATTTTACTGCATATCGTAAGTTTCAGCAATAGAATTCATAACATATTTTTTTTTATAAAT
Source organism: Vaccinium myrtillus (assembly GCA_016920895.1). Classification (NCBI taxonomy): domain Eukaryota; kingdom Viridiplantae; phylum Streptophyta; class Magnoliopsida; order Ericales; family Ericaceae; genus Vaccinium; species Vaccinium myrtillus. The sequence continues at coordinate 33,533 of JADGMU010000385.1, read as the reverse complement.
CGTAACGTTTTAGTGTGTTTCATAGCTTCTATACTAAAAATAAAAATTGGTAACTTTTCAACAAGAGTATTCAGAACATTTTCAGTATAAGTCGTAATATTTTTACGCCTCTCGTAACTTTACATTAAAAACTCGTAATTTTTCACCAAGAGGATTCATAACAATTTCTCTAGGAATCATAACTTTGGTATGCCTCGTAACTTTAATCCTAAAAATTCACAACTTTCAACAACATATAATCAATTTGGTAATCGATCAAGAAGTCTTGTAAAGTGAGTATTGAAAAAACATTGGAAACAAGTGATTAAATGATCAAATACATTATCCATTCTGTGATTATTCAATTCTATAATCGATTAGACAACAAAACCGATTATGGATACAGTATGAAATAACACAAAATCAATTGCTCAATCAAATTGTCATACATATAGTAAAGTGTCTGAATCGATCGGTTTCAGTAACTCTACTCATCAATTATGAAATCAATTAACTATGCAACAACTTCAGCTAGCATCTTTGATGACCAAGCACTTACAGAAAATTATATTCACAACTTCAGTGCTTCAGAAAATTCACCGGAAAATTGGAATAAAAAAAAAAAAAAAGATTGAAAATTAAACACAAAAATCCAGGCTTGACTAATAGTACCTTCGATTACAACAGATGGTAACAAATTGCCCTCTCCCAAATAGCGAACCCTTTTTGTTATTTTTTATCCCACTTGTACTAGTCCTAATATATTTTTTTCCCATCTATAGCATGAAATATACAGTATATGCTATTTTGAGTATTTTCTGATGCGCAAATTTACAACATCAACACGTAAATCTCTCCACGGTCGATTTTAGGTCAATTTACGCATTCTTTCGCTCCCGGGCGGTCTTTCACTTCCTTGCCTGCATAAATATGGAACAGCATATTAGAACTATAGCCTATGGATAGTATCGTTTATTTTCTGATGCATTGAAAATTGAATAATTGATGTACGTACCTGTGCGTAGAGAAAAGTTCCGAAAATCGCAATGGCTGCTCCGAGTGCGTTGACCGGCTGTACCCGTGTTTGGATGATCATGATGGAAGCAAGCAAAACAGAAATTCTTCTCATTATGACATTCCCAATGCTGAATGACAAGGGCGATATCTTATCCAGAGTCATGTATGAGACTTGATTGTACAGATGATAGAATACAGTCTGCACCACCACCCACCTACATTTTCGCAATTCAGAACCAAATGTTAAAACGAAAATTCAGAGATTGTTTCATTACTAAATCATAAATGTCCAAAAAAAAAAAAGAAAAATCACTTACCATATGAAATTAGGACCGATTTGAGAAGCTGCTTTGTTCCAGCCAGCAGCCCATATCTGGGGACCCTCCATAACAATTGCAAATGGGGTGAGAATCAAAAGAGACATCATACAAATGCAAGCATAGTAATTCGTTCCTCCGACGGACTTCATCCCTCTCTTTGAAAAAATGTTTCGAAAAACGAATGCCAAGTCCGATATCATATGCTCCATGAACCCTGCGAGTCGATCAACCCAGATTTCAGAATTAGTTTTAGATTTGCATTTTAACATTGGCATGTGGAAGTTTGATTTAAGTTTTCTTTCTTACCAGTCAAGTCGAAATCGAGCTCGGTGGCTATAGCAAGTGCACAACCGCCGATAATGGGGAGGATAGAGAGGACCACCGCCAGAGGAAAAGCCTCACCCAAAAAAATTTTTGAGAGCAGAACACTGAAAGCAGGTTCACCACTCTTGAATATTTGAGTGAATGAAGTTGCAACTTTTGACATGCTCATTGTTGCTGCCACAAGCCCAATTGTATGCGCCACAGCCACCTAATAAGTTCCCAAAGAACATGCACTTAATATTTTGAAGCCAAAAAAGAAAACATAGGAAATTGGCGAGACAGAGTAAGATGATTCATTTTGTGTTATGTTTCCTGCTTTTTGTTTCCAAAAAACATATCAAACAACGACAAACGTCAATTTCTTCGACTTTTCATATACACTGATCTCATTTAAGGTTTCTAACAAATACAGAGAGACTTCTCCCCAGGCCATCCTCGGAGTTGTTCCCTACATGGAATTAAAAGAAAGCAAAGTTTATAAAGAGACTTCAAAACTGTCTTTTTTAAATTATCATTTTGTCTTTAGTAATTATTTGGGGTTTTGTCATAATTTTTACTGTGTAAATTGATTCTCACTATGATGAGTTCTTAAACAGGGAAATTTTGACCCAAAACAGAACGAAAATTAAAAGACACAAAAAGTAAGTCAAAAATATTAATTTAAGACATATTGGGATTTGTTTTATAGGAGATAGAGGGAGAGAGAAAGAGAGTGGGGGGTGAGGGTGGTTTTTATATGTATTTTCATTACCGTTGTTTATAAGGGTAATATAGAGATTTTAGTAAAATACATTGCATATCTCAACATTTTCCGTCAAGCTTTTTGACTATGACTTAAAAGCAAAACCTAAAGAGAATTCGTAAGATCCCCAAAAGTGACCTAGAAAGAAGATAATTGGGTTGTGTGCAGGAACCACCAAGGCCCCCGCATGCACCCCTATGACCGCCTCTGGTTGGGAGGTTCGTTTATGTTGTAAAAAAAAGTAAGGGAGATCAGAATAATTTCAAAAACTTCAAGAGAAGTCTCCGTATGTGTTAAAAACCTAACGGAAGGTTACTGCAGTGGAAGATTTCAAGAGATGTTGGGAAGGGATTCGTTGGCTCAACTTGTAGCATGTTTGGCAATGTTTTTGGTCCTGTTTCTGTCTGCTATTTTTTCTTGTTTCGGAAAAAAAAATGACGAAAAGTCCAATTAAATAGGCGCGAAGCCTACGCTTACCGGAAACAGATCTTTCCAGAATTTCAGATCAGTCTTTGGCGCTTCAGTGATTTTTGTAGCCCAAGAAACCAACATCATGAGAGACCCAGTTCCCAAACACAGAATTGAAGTGAGCCATGGGTATGGCAAGGCATTGAGGACTTTCTTATTGTATATGTTGAATACCACATTCAAGGCCCACCATGTTGCGAAGTAGAGCCCAATCTTAAGCTTTTGGGCTGCAACTTCCTTAGCTTCTTCGTCGAATTCGAAGTTGATCTGTATTGGCTGAAACCGATGGGCTTCGTAGGCTTTGCAGGGAACTAATGACTCTCGTGGTTTCGTACCTTTCGATTCATCGAAGAAGTTAAAACCTTGAACAGACGACGAGATGGTTAAGTGTTTCACGGCTAGAAGACGAGTTTTGCTTGATTTCGTAGCAAAACTCGAGGGAAAGGGTCGGAGTTGTTGAGGTTTTGGAAGCAAGGGTTTTGGTTGGAGGTGACTAGAAAGTGCGAAATTTGCATAGCATTTCATTGCAGAGAAGGTCATGCTGTTGAAATTTTCAAATCTCACACTAAAAGTGATCAGCCTTTGTCGAAGCTCTTTCGGTTGCTGTTGCTGATTTTCATTGCTTGCTGCTGCTGCTACTTCTCATTGCTTCCATCCGCTTGTGTTTCGTTCACTTGGCTTGCTGAAACTAAGAGCATGGTCCTCTTACGCGAATTTGCATTAGGCCATGTCTCTTGTTTCTGGTGATCGTTAGATTACATGTCTTCTAGCCGTGGAACATTCAACCAAATTAGAAACAACGGTTTTGCCGGCAAAAAGAGTACGACGAGAAGAAAGTGAGAACAAGTACTAGTAGTAAAAGTCATCACCTCAGTTCAGTTTTAGAACTGAGGTGAAGCGATGAAAATTAGTAGTGGAGTGATATGAAGTAGGGCTAAGTTTTTCAAAATGGAATGATATAAGCTTCCAGTGATATATATAGGCGTTTGTTGGAGAGGTGATTGGTTAGTGGAATAAAGTAATCTGAAGGTACATTGGAGCCAAATGTGACTCTCTAATTAGTTGAGTTTTATTTGAAGTCGTAATGATATAGGAGTATTACGGTGTAAAATATTTAACTCTTGTCTTCTTTTCGGTGTCAATTCGTTTTGGACGACGTACCGATCCATCGATGACCATACATTTTTAAGAGCGGAAAAAGATTTTATTAATCAAATGTCTATTTATACTTACTATACTGTATTGCAAGGGTATTTTCATAAAATGACCCCTTCGTTCGCCGCATGGCACGTACCTACTTCCATTCATTGTGTCTAAATTTGGTTTAATGTTTACAATTCAATTTACATATTTGGATGACTCGTTTTGGGTTTCAAGACCCGGTTTTCTCAATTATTATCCAATCATTACACATATTTTCAAATATTATTCTCATTTTTTCTCTCTATCTCTCTCTAATCATTAACCCCTATTTTTAATTATTATCTCTATTTCTCCTTCTAATCATTACCAAAAACTAAAACCCAAAACTCAAACCAAACACAACATAATCTCTTGTTTATTGGGCCGGCCGGACTTGGGAGGAAGATAAATTAATTTCCTTGACATTCACAGTTTGTTTATAGCCGGTATCATCATTCTATACTACTGTAGCAAAGCCTGCAAATGCATTGATGCAGCGCAGCCTATGGAACGGAATCAGTCGTGCAAGAGAAACACGAACAATAAGATCGACCCAGAGGTACTCCCTCCTTAAACGATCAAGATATGAGTAAAACTCGTTCTTTCATTCAATAATAACCAACCCTAGCCGTTTAGGCTTACAACTTATTATATAGGAAACTGGAAACCCTAATTGACTTACTCCGAAAAAGGAAGTCAAATCAAAGAAAAACTAAAATTACCAAAAAAGGGAAAAAGTGGGAAATAATCAGCAAAATAACGTGGTAAGGCAACCGGACGAATTTAGGTCACTCGGTATCGATACAGGGAGAAGCCTGTATCGATACGGGTAGCTTCTGTTCGCCCAATAGTGCCCCGGTATCGATACAGCACAAGAGCAGTATCGATACCGACAGTCTTATTCTGACAATATCGAGGCTTAGGCCTTTTTAGGCCTACGTGGACGCAACCTGTCCAACCACGTTGACGCAACCCGGTCTGCATCATGCATTCAAATATCTAGTACTCCTAAATTTTTATATTTTCAAGCTAGACATGAATAGGTGTAGATCACAATCAATATAAATTTCCTTTTAATGGCAGCGGATCCTCTGTCCGAGAGTCTCTATCCGACTTCCCCGTCCCATCCTACAATGCCTGCCATGTTGCCCATTTTCTCTTCTAACTCCACAAGCTTAGCAAACACTCAATTGATTTATTTATTTTTTGGGTGCTATGATCATTACTCTATTCGTATAGAAGAGATGCGACAAAGTGTTCTGGTCCCATAATAGTGATTCAAATTGCTATTTCGGGTCCCATAAAATGATTCAAATATTTCATTATTTTTTTAAAAAAATTTACAAGTTCATGCAATAAATTAGCTAAATCCAATATCGATAGAGACTTTTTCAGAACTCGTAGACGAAAGCCCCATTTGGCATAGCAAACCCTCAATTGAATTATTGTATTTTGCGCTATTTCCAATCTCACAAAGATGATTTAAATTGCTCATTATTCTCAAAATATTGTTTTACGGGTTCTTGCAAAAAAATTAGCTCAATCCTATATCAGTAGGGACTTTTTTTTTTTCAAATTAATAGTCTTAAGCTATGTTTCACTCCCACAAAGTTGGTTCAAATCGCCTAAACGAGGCTTTAGCCTATGAATTCTGAAAAAGTCCCCATCGATATCTGATTGAGCTAAATTTTTTACACGAATCCGTAATAAATATTTTAAATATAATGAGCGTTTTGAATCATTTTTATAACACCCAATATAATTCAATTGAGTGTTTGCTACGGTTAAATTTTCATGCCAATTTGAATATCGATAGACGTGTGAGCAAGTTTACAAATTTTCATGCAAAATGAACGGTAAATATACGCGACAATTTAAACTTAAACTTTACGGAATAAAACATAACTTATTCACATGTCTATCGATATCCAATCATATTGAGCTTTTGCAGACATGTGTTTTTATGTGTTATATGAGCTAGGTAAACGATTCGAATCAGAGCTTTGGCCTGAGATGTAGACAAAAATTGCGAGTATACAAGGATATAGAGGGACTAGGGTTTGCCCGTGCCTAAAGGCACGAAGCAACACGTTTTACACACAATTTAAATGAATTATGCTTCTCTAATGTTGATCACCTGCCAACCAATTCGACCTCTCCTGGAAGTAGTACTTTCAAATAAGCTTGAGTAAAAGAGAGTTCACACATCTATTCAATGCAGCAGAGAAAAATGTCTAAATAGCACATTTATGTAATACCTTAAATTAGAAAAATATGCAAAGAAGTAATGTCATTTTACAAAAAAAAAAAACAATTTTGACTATCTCAAGCATTGTCGAGAAATGAGATTTCCCCTAAAAAGAAAAGACGCAATGTGGGTTAAAGGGGAGAGAGAGAGAGAGAGTTGGACGTAGAACTCACGACAAAACCGTGCACTCCGAAGAAGGTAAATAATGGAATACAAATTTTTTTTCCTGTTGCAAATGTAGGCCACTGCCAAAGCCATGCACTCCGAAGAACGTAAACGATAGGAATACCAATTGCACTATTTCTAACGTATGGGGAAAGGTAATCATGAACCCTCTCTAAATAAAACTAACTTAAAAGGGAGGAATTTTTTTGAATGGCAATCAACAGAAAAGGAAATCAAAGAAATTCAAAAAGCTGGCTTGCCAATGCTACTACTGATAAGATTTTAGGCACATGTCGTGCAATAAAAACTTTAAAAGGCAATGAAAGGTTGGAATTCAAAAAAGCTTATAATTCTTTCCATATATTGCCAGTAGGTTTCTTTTTTTTTTTTTTTTTGAAAGGCATTCATATAGAATCATTTCCATATATTCCGTGCATATCAGTGCGATTTTTCTTTTTGTAATTCCTTTCCATGCATTTAAAGCTTGGCTAAGGAATTTAAACGCCCTATTTGAATGAAACTAATTCAAAAGGGAAACAATTAAAACGCAATCAAAGCTATAATTTGAAAATAGGAATAATTGAACAATTACGATTTTAACTTAAACGCAATCAAATGGAAAGGTAAGCAAGATTTAAATTTTCTTAGAAAGAGAGTGGAGAAGATTGGAAAGGTAAGCAAGATTCATAGCCGGATCCTAAGGGTGATGGAAGGGAAGATTGCGGAAGCCAAACAGTCTGCCATGCCATATAGGACATTTTCAAGAAAAGCGTTGTGTAATGTAATATAGATGAAGTATGGAGAGGAATTGATCCCATTTGTTTTACCGTCATTGGATTTAAAAAGTGGCTCAAAGAAGCTACGATTTCCTATCACGCACTCAACGATATCCAATCGAGTTAATTTTTGGTACACTTATAGTATTCCACGAGTTCTACGTGATAGACGTCTCCGATCATTGAACCGACACCGGTGCAACCGCGACACCCCTCTGTAATATCAATTGAGTTTTCGTCATGGGTTAATGTATCTATTGATGTGATGCAGCTATTCATTATTATCTATATATAGGAGGTACCATCAGATATCGTTTTTGACACCAAAAGGCTCATGGTTCAATTAATGATCTTTTCAACGTAATGACTTCGAGGGCTTGATGCTTCTGTGCATGTAAGATAAAATTGTTTCTAAAACTCATAAAACTCCTCCATACAGATTTCGAGATGAGTCAATCTCTTCATATACGTCAATTAATTTTAGGAGTTTTAGCAAATTTAGCTAAAAACGGAAACTCGCCAACATAAGATGCAGGTCATTAAAATTGGAAAATTTGTACTTTAATACAATCCAGCCGCCTTAGAGGATTTGTGTAATGTCTTTTCTGTGCGTCGCATCGGTCAGTAATAGTTCAGAATTATGTAAAATCTAAACAATTCTAATCTTTTGGAACGTTGCTTTTAGATACAGTATTAAATTGTAACCAGAATTACACTATTTGATCTGTTGGAACTATGTCACATGCAATATCTCCAATATTACTTTCAGATATGGTTCCTACTATTCATATCTTAGGTGGAACAATTTTTTTCTCCAATTCTCATAATGGAGACTCTTTGATTTAGTTTTTATATATTTCCGAAGTACCAAAAAAAAAAAAAAAAAAAAAAAAAGCATATGCCGCGTAAGATCATCAACCTAGATTTTAAGTTATTTATTCTAATAATGTTTTCAATTCTTGTATCTTACTTTTTTCAACTTAAGAATCGTATCGAATTTTCCCGACGCACGCCACGTAAAGTCATTAATCTAGATGTTTATGTTCTTATTTGAATTATATTTACAATAGCTGTATCTTTTCATATCTTCATCAAATTTTCAAGACTCATTCTTCGACTTTTATTTGCTTATATCGTAATAGTATTCATAAAAAAAAAGCCGGTCTAGCTCACAAGAAATTGAACATAAGCACCTGAGGATATATGCTGACGAATTAAGATTTTTCTCACAAATTAACAAAATAAAAATAGGGACGCGGCATAAAACCATCATAATATGTACAAAACATTTCATTGACTAGCTCATTCTGCAGAAAAAGAACTTCAACTCAAATTGACCATTATAGGATTGATTTAGTCAATTAGGCGAATTTTATTAGTCCAAGTAATCTACTCGTCTAATTAACTTTATATCTCAAAAACACCCGTTATTTTCTCGAATAGAAGAAAAAAAAAATAATAGAATTCACTTTGTGAATGCGAAATGAGAATAATAATAGAATTCAAATTGGAAGTGGACAGCGCTTTTAATCTTTGTAATCCATTTTTAAAGATTAATAAATTTCTTTTCTGGACGTTAAAAAAAAAAAAATTTCGGAAGTGGAAGTGGAAAGTGATTAGAAAAAAGGGTGAAAAAGATTAAAATGATGACAAAAACATGAAAGGGAAAAGATACTCCCTCCGTCCCTTTTTAAATGTAGACATTTCCATTTTAGGCTGTCCCTAAATAAGTGTGTGGTTTGAAAAGTTAATGGGTAAAAGTTTGTACAATTATCATTTTGCCCTTTGAAAAGTTACTGGGTAAAGAGTTAATGGGTAAAAGTGGAGGATAATTTTGGAAAGTAGGGGTAAAAGTTGATGTGAAAAGTGTAAAGTGGAGGAAAAAGTTGATGTGAAAGGTGTAATGATGATGTTTCTTTAATAAGTTGGATTTACGAAGTAACACATTTAAAAATGGACGAAGGGAGTAATAGAATTTGAATTGAGGTACAAGCCTATAGAAAAAAAAAAGAGGGATTATTCAAAATGATGATGAAAAGAGAGATATAGATATGTATGACTGGAGTGAATGTATAGTAGAATTAATCATCTTAATTCATTATTTCAATACAAAATTATATTTCTATTCTCTAATTTTTTTTTAAAGTATGTTGCAATGGAAATGTTCTAAAGCATCTAGTCTATGTTTATTTATTTTTTTTCGATCGCTGAAAGATAAGTACATTGAAACTCTATAAGGGTACATCGAAGGGAGAAGAGGAAGGAATAATGCATGTCTCATAATTTTGTACATGAGACTAGGTGTTAGATCAATTAAAAAACTAGTAGAATTTGAATTGAAGTACAAGCCTATAGAGAAAAAAAAATGAGGAATTATTCAAAATGATGCGATGAAAAGAGATATAGAAATGTATGGTTGGAGTGAATGTATAGTAGAATTAATCATCCTGATTCATACAAAAATATATTTTTGGATTCTCTTGATATAGTTTTAAAGTATTAATTGCATTGGCAATGTTCAAAAGCATCTAGTCTATGTTGCATTTTTTTTTTCTGATCGGTGAAAAACAAGTATATTAATTAAAACTCTATAAGAGTACATCGAAGAGGAAGGAATAATGCGTATCTCATAATGTTTTTTTTTCTTTTCCGATAAGTGCATGTCTCATAATGTTGTACACGAGACTAGGTGTTAGACCAAACCATTAAAAAAAATAAACATCCAATGCAGAGTTGAATAATGGATATAAAATAAAAGATAGAAACATCAAAACACCAAAGCTGATAGCAGGCCATTTTAGTCTATGTTCATTGCAGGCTTTACAATAAAAATAAAGTTCAGATGAATTATGACAATCATTTTCTGGATGATTCATAAAGTCATTTTCTGGATGATTTAATGATTTTTTTTAGAGTTGATATTTTAATGCTTTGATGCTTTTGTAAGTGTAAGATTGACATTGTACGTAGTTGGAAAATTTGTAGTTTAGGTTTGTATAGATTCCCACTGTATCATATCCATAAACAGTGGCGGAACCAAGATTTAATTTAGGGGTGGCGCTGCTTTAACGAAGTCCACTTGTATTGTCAATTTTATTTTATTTTTTAGCAATAGGTTGGAGATAAAAGTTAAGCGTAAAGTGAGTGTAATACAAATTTTATTTTTTGTTAAAACAAATAAAGGCTTGATTCAACTTTCATTTGGTCATAAATAAAAACCATTGAGCTACTGTTTTTTTACAATCCAAACCATTCAACTTTTAAACCCTTGGTTTTCAACTATTTGAGTGAAATATCAAGTAGTTTGGGTTACCGATGCATACTTAACCCATAAATCAAAATTAGCACTGTTCATGAAACAAGGAGGTGGCCCAGTGCCACTCCCCTCCTTAATGTAATTCCGCCCCCGCCAATAAATTTTATACTATTTGGTCGTCTTAGAGAGACTCGCGTATTCACTTCTCTTTGCATCGCACGGATTTACTGCTAGTTTACAATAAAATCAAATTTAAACTATCCTAATCTGCTGTCACTTAAAAAATTGTAACCAAAATTGAACGCTACCTTTATCTGTTAAAAAAATTTCTCTGTTACATTTCAAAAGAAAGCTATTAAAATACTCCGTAGTTGTTTTCTTTAATCTTCAGGTTGATTCGTATCAAAATATTTATCATTTATTTCTTTGACATATTTTAGAATGTATAAAACAAATAGATTGCTACCCTCTCAAGAATCCTTAATATTATAGAAAATATTCTCACAAATTCAACTCCGTGTCACAAATTCACAAAAAAATTGAACGCCACTTAAGATCATCAATCTATTTGTGTATTGTCTATTCGTACGATATTTATTACAGTTGTATGTTTTTTACCGTCATGGGAAGATCCGTATCATATTTTCATGATTCATTTTCGACTTTTCTTTACTCACATTTACGTAGGATGTATCGGAAAAAAAATAAAAGAATTAAAGACGATCTCTAGTCTCACAGAAAATGTGTGTGTGTTTGGGTACCAAATTGTGTGTACCTAACATTTCTGCGCAGCTTAAGATTGTCAGTCTATTTTTTTCCCTCGAACAATACATACGAAAAATTGCACTGACGTACTATTTCATTTTAAAAGAGAACTGAATATTATTTCCCGGTCAATTATAACTTTATATGTTTACTAATGGAATGATGATTGTTAGAGTAGTCTTTTTTCTAGATAATTCATTAAGTTAAAAATTGTGATCTTTCCAGTTAATATGGGAATATGTTATTACATGTATAGGAATGGTTCAACGATTTTTTCGATGGCTCGATTCTATTGTGTTTGTACGATCAAATTGAGAGTTTCGCGCGACATACACGACATTGTAGCAGGAAAATTTGTAATGTCATACAATTTGGTCTTCTATATGCGTCACGGGGTCACTGCTAAATTTGTTGCCAGGCACTTTACCTATTACTATTAGATTTCAAATTCTAACCAAAATTGAACATTATTTTATGTGTTGCAAATAATCTCAACATCTTAACATTTCAAATGCTTTCTGATGTGTTTCACACAATTTCTAATATTCATAACAATTCACCTAAAAGCAATTGTTGTTAGGAAATGACGCAGCTTAATTAATCTTAAAAGGCAGTGCAACACCGACAGATGGATGCGGTTACCTTGCCCCGCGCCAGCACGGGGCGCCTCAAGTACATGGTGGATGCTGGCCCCATAAAGCCAATTATATGATTTATGTTGCTAGTTGCTAGAGAAGTCATTTTCTGGATGATTCATACAGGAAGCTAGCTAGCTAGGCTTATGACAATCATTTTTTAATTTTCTTGCTAAGCTTTATACAGTCATTTCCTTGGTGACAATCTTGATGGTTAATGATTTTTTCGAGTTGATATTTCAATGGCTTGATGCTTTTGTAAGTGTAGTTTAGGTTTGTATAGATTCGCATTGGATCATACCAATAAACAGTGGCGGAATCAAGATTTTAATTTGGGGGCAACGCTGTTTTAACGGGAATCCACTTGTATTATCAAATTATTTTTTTTTTTTGGTAAAAAATGAAGAGAGTGTGAAGTGAGTATAATACAAATTTTTGTTTTGTTAAAATGAATAAAGGCTTGATTCAACTATTCTGTGGTCATAAAATAAAAACCATTGAGAAACTGTTTTTTTACAATCCAAACCCATGCATCTTTCAAACCCTTATTTTTCAATTTTACAATTTTGTCGTCTTATAGAGACTTATGTATTCACGTCTCTCTGCATTGCACGGAGTTACTGCTAGTTTAAAATAATATCAAATTTAAACTATTGTAATCTGCTGACACTTACCGATTGGTTTAAAAATTCTAACCAAAATTGAACGATAGTTTTATCTGTTGAAAAATTTTCTCTGTTACACTTCAAAAGAAAGCTGTTAAAATACTTGTTTTTTTTAATCTTCCAGGGTAGATTCGTATCAAAATATTCATCATTTATATTTCTTTGAGATATTTTAATAGGATGTTAAAAAAAATAGATTGCTAGCCTCTCAAGAAAACGATCGATCTCAAGCCTTAATATATAGAATATTCTCAGAAATTCAACTCCTTGTCACACATTATTGCACAAATCGAACGCCACTTAAGATCATCAATCTAGATTTGTATATTGAATCGTATAATATTGATTAGTTGTATCCTTTTCACCGTCACGGGAAGATCCGTATCATATTTTCATGATTCATTTTTCGAATTTTCTTTACTTACATTTACCTACGACGTATCAAACAAACAAACAAACAAAAAAGATTTCTAGCCTCACAGAAAATGATCTCAAGGATCCTCTTACAGAGAATATTCTCATAATTCAGTTTTTTTCTCACAAATGGCGAAAAATCACACATTTTTTTTTCCTCAAACAATATTTACAAAAAATTCCATTGACTATCGCATTTTAAAAGAGAACTAAAAATATTATTTCTTGTCAATTATTATGACTTTATAAGTCTACTAATGGAATGGTGATTGTTAGAGAAGTCATTTTTCTGGACGACTCATTAAGTTAAAATTGTAGTCTTTCAGGTTAATATGGGAATATGCTCCATATATGAGAGCTCGGCCGTGATTGATGGTTCAGGAAGCGGATTCGCTATCTCGAACTCTCTGTCCCAACTCTCTGTCCTGTCCATCCGAGCCATCTATCCATGCAATTAATGACTTGGATTTCATCTCACTCCAAACAAATCTGAGTCAAACGTGTTCATCTGCAAATCTGAGCCGTCGAGTGCTCGGATGGATGACTCGAATGCACAGGACACAAAGTTGGGACAGGATTTTCGGGACACGAAGTGCTCGGATGGACGGCTCGAATGGATGGCTCAATTCTATTTTGCGTGTCCGATGAAATTGAGAATTTGGCACAACATGCACGACATGGTAGCAGGAAATAGATCCGTATCAAATTTTTATGATTCATCTTTCTAACTTTTCTTTCACGCATATTTTAGTAGGATGCATCACAAAATAGATTGGTAGCCTCGCAATAAAATAATCTGAAGGATCCATTATACATGTAACATTCTTATTTATTAACCAAAAAAACAAAAAGGCCGCGTTAGATCAATAATCAACATTTGTAGTTTTTTTTTAAATTGAAATTTTATATACAATAGTTGTATTTTGTTTTTTATCTTCACATGAAGATCCGTATAAAATTTTTGTGATTCACTTTTTGACTTTTTTTTTACATATCTATCGACGTCAGGCATCACAAAAATATATTGCTAGCCTCACAAGAAAATCTCTACGATCCTTAATTGCGAGAATATTCGTACAAATTAAGTTCCGTACCACAAAGTGACAAAAAAAAAAAGGGTGCCTTTTAAGATCATCAATCTGGATTTGTTCTTTTTTTTTTAACTCGAATAATATTTACAACATATTTCATTGACTTGCCTGATTCTGAAACGGTAAATTCTGGAGTACCGACCCCATGTACAGATCGGCTTCGTGGACCAACTTGTGAATCCCACACAGTCGATCCAAACCGTTCATTCATCTCAAAATCAAATTCCGATGGGCCCACGCGGAGATCAACTCGATCAGACGTCCCTAAGTACATTTCATTAAAAAATATTGAACAAAATGGGGTAATTTTGGATCGAGTACTTAGGGACGCCCGATTGAGTTGATTTCCACTTAGGCCCGCTGGGAATTTGATTTTGAGATAAATGAACAACTTGGATTGGTCGTGTGAGACCCAAAACAGAGTACCGGCGCTGGTCGGTGCACCCCTATCTGTACAAATAGCACGTCTCATTCTGAAAAGATCTTGTAAATTTAAACACATGTACTCCCTCTATCCCGAAATTTTTGTTCAACTTTTGAATTTTAGTAGTAACATTTTATGCTCAATACACAAGGATATCCAAAACTTGTAACTTTTTAAGTTTATCCTTCATTAGTTGACTCTAAATCTCTAATAAAATAGGAGTTAATCAAGTTTTAAATGTAAATTGTTTTCTGAAGCGAAAAGTTTTGCCGCCAATGTAATCAAAGAACTTTTTCAAAATTTTAGTGCGCACTTTAAACTTTAAACTTTTCAATTAATTATTCTTTTTTTGGTCTCATTGTTTTGGTTGTTAAAAACATCTCAAGAGCAGAAATGAAAATTTTCTACTTTCGTTTGTTGAAAATTTTAAATTGGTCCTATATTTTAATACAGTAAAAAAAAGAAAGTAGGACAAACTTTTGGGAAAACCTATGGGTACCGACCCATAGGTGCGAAAAATGCCCGAGGATGCTCGGGGACCCAAACACAGTAATCAATCGCTTCATTATTCTTAAAACATTTTTTCCGTCGAGAGAGGCTCCACAAAAATTCAACTCAATCGGACGGTTAGAAGTAGTGGAACCAAAGTCCCCTTTGTTTCAATCAAAATCTTTTGCTTGAAACGGTGAGACTTTGGTTCGACCACTCTAACCGTCCGATTGAGCTGAATTTTTGTAGAGCCCCTCGGAAAATGTTCTAAGAATAATGAACGGTTCGATCACTGACATGGGACCTAAAAGTGGGTCCCCGCTTGCTCTCTTCTAACATACACGTCGACGCGTAGCAAGATCCCAAACTTTTTGAGATGGAGGAAGTATATCATATCAGTACAAGAAAGTCTGGACAGTGAAAACGGTTTTGTGTTGCTAATTCTATTAGTCCAAGTAATGTACCCAACTTATTAATTAACTTAATTATTATCTTGAAACATTACATGAAGATCTATTTTCTGACTTTTTTAAGCTTGTTTTTAAATGGGATGCATCACAAAAATATATTGCTAGCCTCACAAGAGAATGACATCGAGGATCATTAATTAATTTAGAGAATATTATTCTTACAAAATAAGTTCCGTATCACAAACTGACAAAAAAAATAGATGTCGCTTACAATCATCACTCTAGACTTGTTCTGTTTTTATGACGTGCACGCGGGTACCACTTGGTACCGGCCCGCTCGGCACGGAAAAACCTCCCTTACTTGAGGGTTTAATTTCAAGGCAATTTAACAAATAGAAAATTGTGTTTTTTTTTTGTCGTCTTCCTATCTTGCATAAAAAATATGCCTATCTTGCTAACCGAGGAATATGAATTTTTGGATATACACTTCCATGAATCTTTGCATATTTGATAAAAATTTCAAATTTTGCACAAGAAGCACAACATTGTGGCATGAAAATTTGTAGTTTAGGTATTTATTCCAGTGATTCACATAGTATAGTTCCAATTAATTTTATACAATAAAGTCACTTTAGAGAGATTTATGTAATCACTTCTCTGTGCGTCACACGGGTCACTCCTATTTGAAAATTATAACAAATCCGCATCCGTACCCTGTTGGGAACATTGTTATGTCCGTGGGACTCAATCATAACATCTCAAACACATTCTGGTATAGACAAGGGGAATATGACAGTTTAATTAACACAAAAGAAAAATATATATATATATATATTGGTTAGATTCAAGAAAAATTTTACACAAAATTTATTTTTTATATATTGATTAGATTCAAAAAAAAATATTAATCACAAAAAAAAAAATTTCTTAATATTCGACGTTAGGTTCAAGAAAAATTTTCTCTAATTCTTATAAGGGATACACATGTATCTTTGACCATCGAATAAAAGCTTATCAAATTTTCATGATTCAGTTTTTACTGCTCTTTACTTATATTTAACTTGGATGCATAAAAAAATAGATTGCTAGTGTCACAAAAAAATGACCTCAAAGATCCTAAGTATATATAGAGCATATTATTGCAAATTGATCAGTCACACAAATTCACAAAAAGATGTATGCCACTTAAGATTATCAATATGCTATTCAAGTAGGTTTTTTCATTCATCTAACCTTTTAAATAGTGGTATCTTTTTATCTTCGGCAAACTCCCCCGTGGTTTGGTATATGTGCGGATACATGCCCTGACGTTTAATTTGTTGCACATAACTACCTTGTGTTTTATGGACTTATGCACATTCATATTTTTTATCCATATTAACAGAGTTCTTACTTTAAGGACAGCAAACGTTGCTATGCCCTTAATGTGGATTTCATTCTCATCCAAAAATTGGGTCCGAACTGGTCATGTTGTAGAGCTTGTTGAGTACTAAATCCATACCAAAACTCAAGGCGATCATACAATGGAAACCTCGTGGTTTAAAATATGATTCATTATGAAGGAAAGTTTTCAAATTTAAATTTGCATTTTATTAACAAGAATAATGTACGCCGATCATAGAGTTATCGATGTCATAATTTTTTAATATATTGGTTATAGATGCTATACTATTTGATTAATACATTATCAATGCTCGGATTACATTTTTAAATATGTTGGTTAGATTCAAGGAAGAAGATGATTCAAGAAAAAATATGAGAACATTGATGTCAATTTTCCTAAATCTGTCATATACACGGAATTGGTTGCGGCTACAATCTTCCACAAAGCACAGGGTGGCTATGTGTGATAGATTTATCATCAAGAGTAGTATCCGCTCATAGACCGAACAACAGGGGGTGTAAGTGAAATTTACCCTTTTATTTTCGAGGAAAGATACTTTCAAATTTTCATGACGTATTGCTTAAGATTATCAATCTTGATTTAGTCTTTTTATTTGAATAATATCTAGGATAGTCGTATTGTTTGCTATCTTCAAATGAAGATCTGTATGATATTTTCATGATTCATTCTTTCACTTTTCTGCACTTATAGTTTAATATGATGCATCTGAATATATTGCTACCATCACAAGAAAATGACCTCAGGGGGTCCTTAATAAGTTAATATAGAGAATATTCTCACACATACAAAATAAAATAAAAAAGCATACGCAGCTCAAGATCATCAATCTAATACATGGGGGGGGGGGGGGGGGGGAATAGGACTCGATCCCGAAATGCAGTGTGGGACATCCAAGAACTCTACCGTATGAGCTAGCCACCACTTGCGAAGCGGGGGAGTTAGAATGGTTGATTTTGTTGCTAATTCGAGCAGCCCAAAACATACCCATCTATGCACTTGTGCTAGCTAATAAGTTTGTTTCTTGCTCTTTTAATTTTGTTCCTCGTAGTTGTAATAGGGTGGCTGATGCGATAACCAAGTTTGCCCTATCTTTGGACGGCCCTCTAATCTGGCAGGAGAGTGTTCCAAACTGGATTAGTAGGGAAGCGATCCTTGATGTTTCTAGTATGCAGTTGAGTTGAATAAAGTTGATAACGATTGGCCCAAAAAAAAAAAAAACGTACCCATCCTCTTAACTACAAAAGAGTTTTAGTGTATGTGGGGTGGAGATGCTCTTACTAAACTAATTAACTTTGGTAAATGCTAAATGGTGCCCTTGGGGCACTTGTTTAAGGATAATAAATGATACTTTTCAATGCATCAATATGCTATTTTCTTATGCTTATTAAATGGAATGCATTTCCTAACTACATCTACCGTGGAATATGTCCCCTTTCATCATATCATTTTTGGTGTATTTTGTTCGTTTTATTTATTACAACAGATTCTAGGATTCTACGACTTCAAAATTTTTAAAAACTAATGAAATTCTGATGCTTCTAGTGTTTTTTGAATCAAATTCTTGATTTTAGATTTTATAAAAGCAGATTTTTCAGGTTTTTGCAAAAAAAATGGTACCACTTTTACTATATCTTAATTGGTAAACATGTTTATTTGCTTCAATTAGAATCTCAAAATCTAGAATCTGCAACAAAATTTGGAGCTACAATCTATAATTTGAACAAATTTTATTTTCATCTTAGATGACCAAGCACTTGATTCTATCTAAGAGAAAATTTGATTCAAAACTTGATTGGTCAAAAAGCACAAAAAAAAAAAAAAGAGTGCCATTTTTCAACACTCCCCCAAAGTGACTCTTTTCTTATTTGCCCCACTTCTACTGTTAATTCCTAATATTTCTTTTCCGTATCAATAGCATGAGATATGCTATTTCTGAATCTCAAGCCTCTACACCAAATTGATCACATCAACTTGTAAACTCCATCGCCAATTTTCGCCCAATTTACGCATTCTTTCGCCCGGGTAGTCTTTCACATCTTCGCCTGCGTAAATATGGAATATCATATACATTAGAACCATTGCCCTCGCATTGCTCTTTTTTGTTGTGAAATACACTGCACTGAGAAATCGCTACACAAATACGAAAGTCTGATATTTTAAGAACATGAATGGAAAGATGTACCTGCGAGTACAAAAAAGTTCCGAAAATCGCAATGGCAACTCCAAGTGCGTTGACAGGTTCTACCGGCGTTTGGAAAATGATGGTTGAAGCAACTATAACAGAAATTCTCCTCATTATAACATTCCCAATGCTGAATGTCAAGGGTGATACCTCGTTTAGGGACATGTAGGATACTTGATTGTATAAGTGGTAAAACACAGTCTGTGCCACCACCCACCTACATTTTCAAATTTCAAAGCCAAAAAAGATCAAAACAAAATTCAGAGATTGTTTCATCATTATTAACACAAGGGTAATTTATGAAAGCCCTAAAACAAATCTCTTACCATATGAAATTAGGTCCAATTTGAGAAACTGCGTTGTCCCAGCCAGCAGTCCATATCTGGGGACCCTCCATTGCAATTGCAAATGGGATAAGAATCAAAAGAGACATCATAGAAAGGCAAGCATAGTAGTTCGTTCCTCCGACGGATTTCATCCCTCTCTTTGAAAATATGTTTCGAAAAACGAATGCCAAGTTCGATATCATAGCCTCCAAAGACCCTGCAAGTAGACCAAACGCAAATTCAAAAACTACATTCGGATATGGTCTTTAGCATTGGTGTCTCGAAATTCTTGATTCACGGTTGCTTACCGGTTAAGTTGAAATTGAGTTCAGTGGCTGCAGCAAGTGCAACACCACCGATGATTGGGAGGAGCGAGAGGTAAACCGCCAGCGGAAAAGCCTCACCAAGAAAAAATTTGGATACCAGAACACTTAACGCGGGTTCACCACTATTGATTATATGAGTGAATGAAACTGAAACTTTTGACATGCTCACTGTTGCTGCAACGAGCCCAATTGTATGTGCCACAGCCACCTAATAATCCAATTTCGACCATATATAAGAACACCACTTAATATTGGGAGGCCAAAAAAAAATGAAAAAGATGGCGCGGAGCCTATGCTTACCGGAAACAGAGATTTCCAGAAGTTGAGATTGGTCTTTGGTGCTTCAGTGATCTTTGTAGCCCAAGAAAACAACATCATGAGCGACCCAGTTCCCAAACACAGTGTTGAAGTGAGCCATGGGTATGGAAACGCATTGAGGACCTTCTTATTGTATATATTGAATACAACATTCAAAGCCCACCATGATGCAAAGTAGAGCCCAATCTTAAGCTTTTGGGCAGCAACTTCCTTAGCTTCTTCGTCGAATTCGATGTTGAACTGTATCGGCTGAAACCGAAATGCTTCGTAGGCTTTGCAGGGGACTAGTGATTCTCGTGGCTTCGTATCTTTCAATTTATCAAAGAAGTTAAAACCTTCAAGAGACGACGATATGTTGATACGATTCAGGGCTAGAAGACCAGTATGGTTCGATTTTTTGGCAAAATTCGAGGGAAATCGTGGAAGTTGTTGAGGTTTTGGAAGCAGGGGTTTTGGCTGGAGGTGATTAAAAAGTGTGAAATTTGCAAAGGATTGCATTGCAGAGAAAGTCATGCTGCTGAAATTCTCAAATCTCACAATTAAGTGATCAAGAAGTTCTAGTAGCTAGTGGTAGAAAGTCATCACCACCCCAGTTCAGTGATAAAATTAGAACTGAGGTGATGAGAAAATAGCAGTGGAGTGAGTGATTTAAACCAGTAAGAAGTTATAGAGCAGAATGGTGCAAACTCTGGCCATATAGGTGTTTGTTGGAGAGGTAGGTTGGTAAGTGCATATAATTAATAGCCTTTTCAAGAATCTGAAGGTTTATTGGTTTGTCCAGGTTCATTGGATTCTCCAATCTGTGTGGAAAAGGACCGCAAAAGGAAAGCAAAATGTCACTCTCTGATAATATTCTGTTGGTGTAAAATATTTTGATTTTGTACTGTATAATTAATTGCAGGAGAACCTTGATGGCAGGGGAACTTTGATGGCAACTGCTTTCGTTAATATCTAAGTTCAATTAATTGCAGGGGAACTTTGATGGCAACTACTTTCGTTAATAGCTAAGTTCAATGGTTAACAAAGATTAAAATGACTAAGGGCATACCGTGTCACGCCGCCGAGACCTAGAGATAAAATTGGTAAGATGCCAACGAAGACAACAATAACCCAAGGAAAAGAAGAACACCCTAACCCAAAAGTACCAAACACGTCCAAGCCACGAACCCTATCAAAACACTAAAAAGGTTATTTCTTATTGATGAATACTAGTATTTGTTTTTGGAAGTGTCGTATACTTACATACATTTAATTTGTTCGTTAAATTTTTGAAAAAGGCCTCTTTTTTATGTCCCACTACAACAAAATAGGGATTTAGGGGCATTTTTAAAGGGGCACTTTTATTAAATTGCCCTATCAAGTTACTAATGAGGCACTACCTTGTTAAATGCCCCCTTTGATTGTACCTAATGCGGCAGTCGGTCAAAATCCCAAAATTTTCCTATTTAATTTATTTATGGCAATTTTAATGGGGCAGTTGGTTGTGCCTCTAAAAGTTGGGTAGATAATAGGGCATTTTTCAGAGGCACAATACTACGTCGTTTCGCCACTATTTTTTTCTCTTCTTTTTTTCTTTACCCGACTTGATTTAATTCCTAATTTCAATTACTTAATTATGTTTTTAAGAATCTGTTAGGGCACTTATTGTTGCCTCAAAAGATAGGAGTATAATAGGGCACTTTATTTACACAAAAAACTATCGTTTTCTATTCACTTAATTGGGCATCTTCAGACTTCTAAGAAGAACGGCTTTGTTGAATAGCTCAATAACGACGTCGTTCTTGGGATATTGATTTGGCGCTCTGAAATTTCGCGCGTTAGAGTCCTACACGATTAACCAACCCACTCTTCCATCTCCATCCTCTTCTTCCCACCTGTTTTGATCAGATCAAAGATATCTCTCAAGCTCCAACTTGCCGCAAGTACGAGGTATTTTACATAATAATCCTTTCCTTGTTTACCTTTGAGGGGTGATACACTGCCTTCATCATCGTTCTTCACTGTAATAATCCTTGAAGAGCTTCAATTCCTTTGGTCTTCAATCAAAGTTACTCATCACGAAGTAGATAGATGAGCACAACCCATTAAGATCTACAAATTCTGGTCATATACATCAATTACCCGTATATTGAATTGATGTTTATATTGAATTGATGTTTATATTGAATTGGAGAACAAAAGAAAATTGTTTAGCCAATTAGGTATTGTTTCTCTCATTCCATAGATAGATCCAATTATATGGTTTTTTCTTTTGTATGGTTTTCTGTTTTGATGTCAGTGATAGGAATTCCTGTTTATCCCTATTCGGATGGGAATTGTAAACAAGAAGTTTACAATTTAACAGTGAACCGAATTTTCAAGAGTAATCTTGAAAATTGATGTTTACAATTCTCATTTGGAATTCCAATCCGAATGCGAATAAACTGGAATTCCACCATACTAATCACATGTCGTTTAAATATGATAAGCAATTTTAGTTATCTATAGTTTTTTCATTGTTTTTAACTATTGGCTCATTTACAATAATTATCTTAGCAATTCTAGAAATTCGAGTGCATTATATCTATATTAACTATTAATTACTAATCTTCCAGCCTAGCACTGTACCATTGTTCTGATAAAAATGTTCTCAATACTAGCTTATTTCAATAAATAGGAAGATATGCGCAGTGGCGGAGCCAGGAATTGGAGTCGGAGTGGGCCGGATTATGCAAAAAGTCTTGGTTCAATGTTCAAGACAAATCTAGTCATTCGAGTTTTAATAGGACGGTTTTGATAAATTAACAATTAATTTCGAGTATTGTTGTTATCCTATGACTCAATGAGCATTTTTGTTTTCCATCATATGACTCGACGAACGCAGGATCGTCATTGTAAGGGATTATTCACCATAATTTAGTATTCTTGAATCAAAATTATAATTTTTATAGGGAATATTTATAAAATCTCAGTAGTTTGTAAGGCTTCCAGGCGGTAAATGAGATGAATATTTAGCTCTAGGAGATCAAAACAATCCACTGGAGAATTTCCTTATGATATTAAGGGTATATGTCAAGTTTACAATTTATTATTCCTGTCTTTTTGGTTCGACTAAATCTTATACCTTTCTAACTTTCTTTGTTGTTTTCGTAACCCATGACACAATTCTATATCGTAGTCTCTACAAAAATACTATACGGGATATGTAATCGTCTCGTTTGGAAAACAATATGTATCCCATCTCGTATTCTTTTTGTGTAGAAATCTCGTATATATCCGATGATTGGTATTGCCTCCTTCAAAGGACAATAGGTATCTCACGCCCCATATCCTTTTTTATAGTTGTGCATTTTTTAGTTGACTATTAACTTTTCTTTATGTATGTTACGATAGGAGATACATATCCCAATTCAATTCATAAAAGGAATAAAATTATGGAGGATACATTACTTAACTCCCCGACATTGCTTTATATATAGCTGACAAATTTTCAGAAGAGTAAATGAAGTTCTCCATGCTGATAGTATTGTCAATTACTAACCAAAAAGGATAAAGTTCCTATTAGGCTATTAAGGACTATATCATGCATCAACTCAAATCATCAATGTTATGGTCCTTGTTAGTAGCAACATTCCACTTTTCATATGAAAGCCCCTTAATTAGGTAATAAAATTTAATTATGTACCTTAATTTTTTGGTATCTGTTTAGGAATCTATAGCACGAAGCTTATTCTTTTCTTATTTTACCCATTAGCATTCGTTAAAGATGGCTACATAAATGTCCTTTACTTGGAGATGATTATCTTCTCCCTAGGACCCTTGTATTGAATTGCACTCATTGTTCATGTTATAAGATAGAGAGCTTTCTTTCTTTTCTTATATATATATATATATCAATTTAACTTGTTGATTAATTATATTGTCTTATTACAGAGCTTTGGTTTTGGTTTACGGAGAAGCCTAATGGACAGGAGTTGGATGTATAAATCTCGGTTGACTAGTGAGTATCTGAATGGAGTTGAGGAATTCTTGAAGTTTGCATTTCATAATGCAAGTATCGATGGGAAAATTGTTTGCCCATGTGTGAAGTGTGGAAATGGCAGGTGGGTGACTCAATCTGAGGCAGTGGACCATCTAGTATGTGATGGATTTATCAAGGGTTACACAAAATGGATAGCTCATGGGGAAGCTTTATCATCTAGAAGAATTGCAATTCCCACAAATGTAGATAATGCCTCTGGGACAAATAATAGCATGCGAGAATTGCTGCACGATACATTTGGGATCTCAAATAGTGATATTAGCATGGATGATGTACCAAATAGTGCAGAGACACCGAATGAAGCTGCTGAAATATTTTATAAGTTGTTAAGTGATGCCGAAAAACCTTTGTACCCCGGGTGTAAAGAGTTTTCAAAGCTCTCATTGCTTGTTGAACTATTTCACCATAAGTGCCTTGGAAAATGGACTAATGACTCATTTACCAAGTTACTTAAGACATTCAATAGGGCACTTCCAGAGGGTGAGAAATTGCCCAATTCATACCATGAAGCGAGAAAAGTGTTGGGGAAATTGGGTCTCAAGTACAAAAAGATTCATGCTTGCCCTAATGATTGCATGTTGTATTGGAAAGAACACATTAAAGACACCGAATGTCACATATGTCATGAACCGAGGTACAAGAACATTGTCAATCATGAAGGAGAAGAAAGCACCTCATCAAAAAGTGTAAAAAGG
Source organism: Vaccinium myrtillus (assembly GCA_016920895.1). NCBI lineage: Eukaryota > Viridiplantae > Streptophyta > Magnoliopsida > Ericales > Ericaceae > Vaccinium > Vaccinium myrtillus. Next base: position 8,890 of record JADGMU010000385.1, on the reverse strand, counting down.
TTCCCAGAAAGGTTCTACGCCATTTTCCATTGATACCGAGGCTGCAAAGATTGTTCATGTCGTCAAAGACTGCATCCTTTATGAAGTGGCATGACGAGGGTCGCACCAAAGATGGTTGCATGCGTCATCCTGCTGATTCCCCTGCTTGGCAGACTTTTGACTTCCAACATAAGGAATTTGCTACAGACCCGCGTAATGTTAGACTTGGATTAGCATCTGATGGATTTAATCCTTTTGGGACGATGAGTGTTGCTCACAGCACATGGCCTGTCATCCTGATGCCATACAACCTGCCACCTTGGATGTGTATGAAACAACCATATTTCATGTTGTCGTTGCTTATACCCGGTCGTTCGGCACCTGGAAATAACATGGATGTGTATTTGCAACCATTGATAGATGAGCTGAAAGAATTATGGGAGGTCGGAGTAGATACACATGATGCTTCAACCAATCAAAATTTTAAGATGCATGCTGCATTAATGTGGACTATTAGTGATTTTCCTGCATATGCAAATTTGTCTGGCTGGAGTACGAAAGGGCGTCTCGCATGTCCTTCATGCCATAAAGACACATGCTCTTCTTGGTTGAAATATAGTGGGAAACACATTTACATGGACCATCGGCGATTCTTGGAGGATAACCATGTGTTTAGACGAGATAAAAGGTCATTTAATGGAAAGGAAGAACGTAGGAAAGCACCTTGTCGCTTAACTGGGTCTATGGTACAAGAGGCATTAAAAGGTGTTGAGTTTAAATTTGGAAAGCGAGTTAAGGATAATCCAGAGTTGCCATTCAACTGGAAGAAGCCCAGCATATTCTTCGAATTACCATATTGGAAAGATAATCTAGTGCGACACAATCTTGATGTGATGCATATAGAAAAAAATATTTGTGATAGTGTGCTTGCGACATTGCTGAATTACGTTGGGAAATCGAAGGACCATTTGAAGGCACGTCGAGATTTAATAGAAATGGGCATTAGAAGTGAACTTCATCCCGTAGAAGATGCATCAGGTCGAATATACTTGCCCGCAGCTTGCTTTTCAATGGATAAAAAGAGAAAGACATCTTTTGCAAAGTCTTAAAATTTGTAAAAGTACCAGATGGGTATGCTTCGAATATTTCAAAATGTGTCCAGCTTAAAGAACATAAAATTTCTGGGCTGAAGAGTCATGACAATCATATTTTGATGCAACAATTGCTCCCATTAGCATTGTGAAGAGTATTGCCTAAGCACGTGCGGTCCCCTTTGATTAAGTTATGCAATTTTTTTAGAGAGTTGTGTGGTAAGGTTCTTCATGCTCGTGACTTGATCCGTTTAGAGAAGCAAATTGCAATAACCTTATGTGAGCTTGAAAGGATTTTCCCCCCATCATTTTTTGATATCATGATGCATTTACCAATTCATTTGGCTACTGAGGCCAAACTTGTCGGGCCAGTTCATTATCGTTGGATGTATCCAATAGAGAGGTTAGTTTTACTTAATAGCATTTTTTTTGTTCTTTTTCTATTCATTACATCTCAATCAGTTTTTCATATAATGTATGTTGCTAACTTTTGCTAATAATAGGTATTTAGCAACATTGAAGTCATATGTGCGAAATCGAAATCATCCTGAGGGTTCCATTGCCGAAGGATATTTGGCAGAGGAGTGTTTGACTTTTTGCTCTAGGTACTTAGAGGATGTTGAAACGAAGTTTAATCGAGTGGGTAGAAATGATGATGGGAGTTGTACCACTGCTGCAAGGCTACCTATTTTTGCAATGCGAGGACATTCATTTGGAAAAGTAGTGACAGAACCCTTGGATCGGGAAACACTCGTAAAGGCACATCAATATGTGTTGTTCAATTGTGAAGCGGTAGACACATTTTCCAAGTAAGAGAGTTGCCAAAATAATTTACTTTTGATATATCACAGAAAGGTAGTATTTTAATTACTCAAATAATTACCTTGAATGTGCAGTCAACACCAGACCATGATAAGAGATCAAAATCCCCGTCTGCGTGTACGAGAAACCCATCGTTTGCATAATGAAAAGTTTGCTTCATGGTTCGGAGGCCACGTAAGTATATAATAATGATATGTACTTTCTTTGTTCACTCCTTTAGATAAGATTTTTTTTTTTAAAATCTATTAGTTGTTTGAAATAGGTTCAAGACTTGCATCTTGCAGAAGATGAACAGCTCTCTGAAGAGCTTAGAGCTCTAGCTCGTGGTCCAGATGATGTAGGGAAGAGATATAGTGGATATCTTATAAATGGTTTTAGGTTCCACACCCGAGAAGTTGAGAGGGAAAGAACATTTCAGAATAGCGGCTTAGTTGTTACTGCGACAACAACAAGTTTTTCAAGTGCTAGTGACAATAATCCAGTGGCAGGAGATGTAGCTTATTATGGTGTTTTGACAGATATTATTGAGCTGAGTTACTTTGGAGGGCGAAAGGTTGTGTTGTTTAAGTGCGATTGGGTGTCAGAAGGAAAAAACAAAAGGCCCGATGAACATGGTTTCACTCTTGTCAATTTTGCACGATTGACGCATGCGAATGAGCCTTTTGTTCTGGCTTCACAAGTCCAACAAGTATTTTATGTTGAAGATCCCGTTGATGAAGGGTGGCATGTAGTGATAAGGACAACTGCTAGAGATACTTTTAATATGAACACAGAGTTCTGCGTCGATGATGTGGAAACCTATTTGCAGAGCGAGTCATGCGATGGTCAATTTCAGGATGAGCAAGGTGATATCAGTTTGGTTAGGGAAGACGTGCAGGGAACAACTGTAGACACAATTGATGCAACAACAGATCAAGTGCTAGAAGGGGATGGAGTCGAGGGGATTTAGAATCCATTTTATGATGCTTATATGGTGTTTTGAAGGAATAAGCTGCTTTTCTTTTTCTTTTCCTTTTCCTTTTTCTTTGTCTTTTTCTTTTTCTAGTTTTTTCAAGACGGCTAAGTTGAAGTAGATACTTATTTCTTTGGTTTTGTTAAACAACAATGCATGGTTACATTCTCATTTAGTTGTGTAGCTTTCTTTTGCAGCTTCAAATGTTTGAAAAAAAAATGAATGCAGTATGGTATCAATGTTGCAGTTTTTTAAGCTGTGTTTCGTAGTTTTTTTTTTGTTGTATTATGCAGTTTTTTTGGGCTGTCATATTGCAGTTTTTTGGCAGTCAAGTTGCAGTTTTTGGTGGCTGTTTCTGCAGTTTTTTTTGGGCTGCAATGTTGCAGTTCTTTTAGGCTGTCAAGTTGCAGTTTTTGGGTAGCTATGTTTGTACCAGCAGTAGGTTTTATGTATCAAGTTTTTCTCTAACCTGTTATCACCTATTACAGTTTTTGATATGCATTTGAAATGACATAAACTAATCATCAAGTTCTGAATTTTTAGCAGGAGATGATTCTCTTATTTTCCTTTTTCTTTGTCTTTTTCACGGAGCCAAAATATCATCCGTCGCTTGGGAAATTGATGAATCGGGTACCCCGGGGACCGAAAACGGCTAAAAACAAGGCGTCGACAAGTCAAATAATGCTCTGATGGCATTTTCTGGACTTTCATGGCTCACACCAGTTATATTACGTATTTATGACTTCACGGAGCTAAAATATCATCCGTCGCTTGGGAAATTGATGAATCGGGTACCCCGGGGACCGAAAACGGCTAAAACCCAAGGCGTCGGGAAGTCAAATTCTTCTTTGATGGTATTTTCTTGACTCGGATGGCTCGCACAGGCCACTTCATGTATTGATGACTTTAAGGTCGTAAAATATTGCCCATTGCTCAGGAAATCGACAAATCGGGTGCTTGGAGGCCCGAAAACGGCTAAAAATCATAGCGTTGGCATACCGGATTTTGTTCCATTGCAATTTTTTTGATTTGGACATTTCATACAAGTCACGTTATGCACTTGTGACTTTACGGAAGCATCATATCGCCCGTTGCTAAAAAATTTGATGATTGGATGCTATGAAATCCAAAAAAGGCTTAAAAACGAGGTGTCGGCGTATCGGGCTATTCTCCACAACTGTTTTCTCACATTAGATGGTTCGCCCAACCCATATTGATTATTTTTGGCCTATTGGAAGCATCGTTTCACCTATGGCTCGAGAAATCATTGATTGGACGCTCCAAAGTCAAAATATGGCCTAAAATGAAGTATTAACATGCCGGATTGCATTCTACTGTCATTTTGTCAGTTTGAATGGTTCACGCAAGTCACATTGGGCATTTATGATTTTCTGGAAGTGTTGCTTTGCGCGTTGGCTAGAAAGTTCAAAGATCGGACCATTTGAGGCCCGAAAATGGCCTAAAAACGGAGCCGCCGACATATCAAACTATGTCACGCCACTATTTCTGTCATTTGGTCCATTCGCATGGGTTACAAATACAATAAGTAGCTAATGTACGTGCAAGCAAAATTACAATTGTTAATTACAGTTTGCATCTTTACTTTTCAGTTATACGACATTCACCTATTTAGGGTATAAAATTAAGAATAATATGTTTAATTATAATTCTTGAGATTAAACTCTCACGGTCCGGTTCGGTTTATCCACGGATCTTTTATGAAAATCCATGGACCGAACCATGAAACACGGTTTTCTAATTTTCAATCTGTGTCCGGACCATTAACCACGAACAAATCCAAAACCTACGGTTCGGTTTGGTCCGGTTTGGATTTGCGGTTTCTTGGGTTTTTTTTGACAGCCCTAGTTATCGGGGCACCATTTGATTAAGAAAGTGATATTTTGTGTCCAATGAGGTGCCTAACGATTCACAATTAGCTTCATTCTTCGAACAAATGATATAATTCAAATTAAGTAGAAAGATAGACGGTTTCGATCGCTAAAAAAGACATCAGAAGAGGCTCAGCTGGTATACTATAAGCCTTCAATGCAACCGGATGAATTACATGTCTTTCGATCATGTGGTCTCTCATATCCGATTATCTCCAATTTTTGGTGAAAATGCTGGGATTGGTAAGACTTGAAGTCCTAACGGTTCGGATCAACAATCGCGAGAAATGGCTATGCTATTGCCTTTCTAATTCTATAAGTTCAACCTAGGTTATTAGTAAACTAATTCTTGTGTTGTACTTCAATATACAGTACTCAGTCAAACGTGATACGATTATGACGATCAAAATCTACAAACTTTGTCCTTCTGATCAAGTGTCTAATGAAACTCGATTAACTTTATTCTTGGTATGAACAAAATAATCCATATTACGTAAAAGATGGACCATTGGGATTTCAAAAAAGACCACAGTCACAACTCGGGTGGTGTATATATATGATTTTAATTTCTCGGAATGCAATAATTGTCTTCCGATCACATGGTCGCCAAATTGAGATCATCTCAAATCTTGGTGAAAACAATGGAATTGGTAAGGCGTGAAATTCTAACGGTTCTGATGGAGGATTTATGAAAATTGACTCCGTAATTGCCTTTTAATTCTATAAGTTCTACCTACTACTCAATAAATTAAGGCTTGTGTTGTGGTTGAACATCTAGGAGTCACATGACCATAACACAATCACGATGATCGAGACCGTTTATTTTTTTGTGCTTGTCAATTAAATCATTCTTGTAAAATTTTGGCCCGATCGGGTTTAGAAAGCCCTTTCATCGGGACACCATTTCATTAAGAAAAGTGATATTTTGTGTCGAATGAAGTGTCTAACGATGCGCGGTTAGCTTCATTCTTTGTAAAACTGTAATAACTCAAACTACGTAAAAAGATAGACGGTTTCGATCGCAAAAAAAAACGGCAGACATAGCTCAACTAGTGTACTATAAGACTTTAATGCAACCATACGAATTAAATGTCTTCCGATCATGTGATCTCTCATATCTGATTATCTCCAATTTTGGCGAAAATGATAGGACTGGTAAGACTTGAAGTTCTAACGGTTCGGATCAACAATTATGAGAAATGGCTATGCAATTGTCTTTTAATTCTATAAGTTCAACCTAGGTTGTCAGTAAACTAAGTCTTGTGCTGTAATTGAATATACAATAGCCAGTTAACCACGGCACGATCATGACGATCAAGACCGTTAATTTTGTTGTGTTGGTTAATAAAATCATTCTCTTAATTTTTTTGCTCAATCAAATTTACAAAGCTTCTTCATCGAACACAATCTTAGTAATATATAGGTACCGAAGGCTATTGATTTTGACGAGGCACGATTATGACGATCAAGACCGTTGATTTTGTTGTGTTTGTTAATAAAATCATTCTCTTAATTTTTTTGCTCAATCAGATTTACAGAGCTTCTTCATCGGACACAATCTTAGTAATATATAGATACCAAAGGCCAAGGTACTGAAATTTGGATGAAGTACTTAGGCATATCCAATTGAGATGATTTTTTGCAAGAACCTTCGGAAAATTATTTTAAAATTATTGAACGATTCGGATCATTCGTGCGAAGCCCAAAAATGGGCCCCGCAAGCCGATTTGTACAGTTTCGGTACCTTTGGCTTTGGTGCCTGTAGCATCGTCCATAAATTATTTTGGAAGTGCCTCAAAAGCTTGGGTTTTTGTTTTATACTCTTGTATTATACTCCTTAATGGCAAAAAACGGTGTCATCTTGTATTCAAGTAACAGGGCATTATTTTGGAAGTGCCTCAAAAGCTTGGGTTTTTGTTTTAGGAGTGAGGCCGCTGAATTTCAAGAAGACGAATTGTATTCGCGCTCAAAAATTTCCGCGGTTTTGAAAATTTTCGCCAACAAATTCTATTCGAGCCCTCCACGATTCCAATAACCACCCAAGTCTTATCACGTCTCCTCTCTGTTCCACTTGATTTGCAGTGAGAATCGAAGCGGCAGATTTTGAGGCACTTCTCAACTCGGATTTCAGTACGCAGAGAGGTAACTTTCCAGAAATATTCGTCTTCTCAACTCGGATTTCAGTACGCAGCGGCACTCTTTCTCTTTCTCGTTCATGATTAAGGTGCCTTTGTAAATTATCCATCTTCTGAAACTCTTTCTCGTTCACGGTTTAAAGTAAGGTTAACTATCTATTGCATCATATCAAAAAGGACAAAAAATATATCTATTGTTTGGTGCACCCCAAAGTAATCAACAATAGGCACCTTAATCGTGCATAGATAATGGGGTGTCTATTTCGAATCTTAACGGAACGAGTGCATTAGACTCAAGAATTAGAAACGGAGAACCGTGAACATGTCCCCTACTTGAGTTGAAAAGAACCACTTCCGTATGAACTGCATCTTTTGTAGATTATTGACAGTTGATGTCAATTGGCAAATATGAGGAAGTAACAGTATTCAGTGAATTTTAGATTTTAAAGCTTATATTCTCTTACCAATTGACATCTCTTGTGGAATTTAATGCCAACCTAACAAAAACCAGAGGCAGGTGCAACAACAACTCTAACTAAACTGCACAAGCAGGATTTTTCAAACCAAAGACTGCTAGAAATATTCCACGTAGCACATAGAAGCATATTAGTATCAGTCTTCTACACTCATCCCCTAGCCCCCATGTAGTTTTTTTGTCTCCATCAGTCCATCTACTTTGTTGATGAAGATATGAGAATCCATCCCCTATGCTTGAGTATTCTGCTATAAAGTTTTCCCCATAGTTAGTAAATGACTGCTTCTAAGGACAGTCTAAACACAGTCTTAATCTTACCTGATTTCGCTGAAAATTAAATGCGATTTCTATAAACCGATGAATTACAGACATGAGAAATTGTAAGTGACATGCCTTTTCTTGTAACCATTGTCGTCCCAATTTCAGCTTTTCAATGAAATCTCATAAATGTCTGAATTTGGTTATCTTGTTCTGTCTGTATGATGGAAGGTCTTGTAATTTGTAAAATAGCAAGGCTAGATGAAGGTTTAGGTCCATGTCACATACCAGTTGGAGTTCTTTGATTATGCAAAAACCTATTGCTTATGTTTTTTGTTAGGTTCCTTTATTGGGTACGAAAACAAGGATCCGTACTGTAACAAGGACCTACTTCTTCTGCGAGAGTTATTATCCTTCTTTCAGTATAATATTTTATTTCTCTCTATTTATGGGCCTGGATATCAAGGGCAAGCACACGTTCTCAATCTAGTTTGGTTTATCTATGAGGTTAGTGTTGATATAGCGTAGCCATGGTTATAATTTCTGCCTTGTTTTGCTTAGGACACATTGCATTAGATGTACCTTCAGATTTTAGTTATTATTGATGCAGAGGAAGCACTGAATTTACATTTAGTAAAATTATTTCTACCGAGTATAGTCTGATAACTTGGATATGGCAGAATATAATATGATGTTCTCTATTGATTGATGCTAGGTGGGCGATTTTGCTTATTTCAAGAGCGTAGTGAACCCAACAGAAATTGTGGGTAAAGGGAGGATCACTAGTTTGGATTCATCTAAAGAGTTAGGTGGAGAAGAACTTGGAGCTAATTGGTGTGAGATTGATGTTCAACTTCCAATCAAATGGAACGAGCATTTGATGAGGCCTTACGGAGGCCTTAAGACTGTTGGCGATGCCATTGGGACACCAATAGCATGGCCTATTTCTTTGGTACGTTTAATGTCCAATATGTCTATATGTTATCCTTAGTATAAAACAATATATTTTGAACCTATGTATCCGATTGTGTTTGATCAGGTAGAGAAAGATGACGATGGCTGCTTTACTGAATGAATGGGATCACATGGAAGGAGCTTCGTAGACATGACCATGTCACATGGATAGTAAATTTATGGTTTTTGTTTTGTTTTCAGTAGTCGACTAGTTGGTTTTTTATACCATGCCATCTTTCATGGTATTGTTCTAGATTTCTGTCAGATAATTTATTAGGTTTTTGTTTCATGTTATTAGTGGATTTTTGTAAATAGTTTGTTGACTAGTTGTTTTT
>JADGMU010000383.1:0-13041 GCA_016920895.1 Vaccinium myrtillus | reverse complement strand
GGGTGGGATGGGACTATTTTTTTCTAATCCCGCACTGTCCCTTGTTTGGTTTCCGAAAAATGGCATGGGATTAACAATACCGGGATAGTTGTAATCCAATACGTGTGGAGAATTTCCAGTCTGTTATTTCAAATTGTGCTCTTTTGGACTTGGAGTTTAAGGGTAATGCTTTCACTTGGACGAACAACCAGGATGGGGAAGCGTGTGTCCGTGAACGTATAGACAGAGCTATGGCCAACCTTGAGTGGCGTCTCAAATTTCCCTATGCTCAGGTTTTCCACGAGGTAATTCTGGGCTCCGACCACTGTCCCCTGATAGTGAATTGTGATGTCCCTCTCCAAAAAGTCCCCAAATTATTCAAATTTGAATCCATGTGGTCCACTCATCCTGATTGTGAAATGGTCATCCAATCAGCTTGGAATAAACTGGTGAATGGTTCGGACATGTACAAGCTAGTGTGCAAGCTGAAAAACTGCAGGGAACAATTAACCCAATGGAGCAAGGAGGTTTTTGGAAACAACAAATTCAAGCTGGATTCTCTTAAGGAGCAGTTGGCCATTATCCAATCTCATGAGCCCCTGGAAGTCTATAACCTCAAACATTGTCAACTCAAAAGTGAAATTGAGATCCTCCTCGCCCGGGAAGAAATGTTCTATCACCAGAGATCAAGAGTTCGATGGCTCCAATGTGGGGATAGGAACACGGCTTTTTTCCACGCCTCTACGATCCAAATGAGACAACGCAACCAGCTGTTGAAACTGAAAGATGATGGGGGCTCTTGGATTACCTCGGACAGAGAGATTAACAATGAGCTCAAAGGGTATTTCCAAAACCTGTTTCATAGCGATAACCATCCTGATATGGAGGAAACTCTTGCTTTTATTAACCCTGTTGTATCCTCTACCATGAATGCCTCTCTTACCTGCCCCATCTCCTCGGAGGAAATTGAGATGGCTGTTTTCCAGTTAGGAGCCCTTAAGCCCCTGGCCCTGACGGCTTCCCAGGCCTTTTTTATCATCGGTATTGGGAAACTGTAAAGGACTCTACCATCTCAGCTGTCCATCATTTTTTTTAACACGGGTTTCCTCCTAAAAGAGCTCAACCTCACAAATCTTATTCTTATCCCAAAGGTACAAGCCCCAGAAATGTTATCCCAATTCCGGCCAATTTCTCTCTGCAACCTATCTCTCAAGATTATCACCAAAATCTTGGCAAATAGACTCAAACCTTTCTTGAACCAAATTGTCACCCATCAACAATTTGCTTTTATCCCTGGTCGTCTCATCCAAGACAGCATCACTATTGCCCATGAAGTATTCCACCATATGAAAATCAAGCGCCATGGCTCAAGCTACAATATGGCCATATCCCTGGATTTCAACAAAGCGTATGACCGAGTGGAGTGGGTTTTCCTTGAGGCAGTTCTTAAACGTATGGGTTTTCATGATGTTTGGATCCATTGGGTAATGCAAACAGTCTCAACGGTCAAATACCAAGTTTTTGCTAACGGTGCTAAACGAACCACAGTCCACCCTTCTAGAGGTTTACGCCAAGGAGACCCTTTATCGCCATATCTCTTTCTCTTGGTTATTGACATTCTGTCCAAAATGCTCATTGAGGGAGTCACCAATAAAGCTTTCTCGGGAATCTCGTTACGGCCAAGCTGTCCCAACATTTCCCATCTCTTCTTCGCGGATGACGCAATCCTTTTTGCAAAAGCAGAGTGCGACAAGATTCTCAAAATCCTTGACACCTACAACAAAACTTCTGGCCAGCTCCTCAATTACAGTAAATCTGGGGTGTCCTTCTCCTCTAACACTCCAAACAGTCTTTGCTAGGAGCTTTGTAACCGTCTCCACATCCCCCCTTTGAGCAAGAAGGCCAAATACTTGGGCCTCCCCGTCTTTTGGGGAAGATCCAAAACTGAGGCCTATTTGCTTGAGAGAACCATAGCAAAGCTCCAAGGCTGGAAAAGAATCACACTAAACCAAGCGGGCAGAGAAATCCTCATCAAATCTGTGGTTCAAGCGATCCCCTCTTATGCTATGTCCTGTTTTGCCCTCCCCAAAAAGTTCTGTGACAAACTGAATTCTTGTATCTCAAAATTTTGGTGGAGTGGCAATCCAGACAATAGAGGTGTGCATTGGGCTAGCTGGGACAGGGCCACTCAATCAAAGCTAACTGGGGGTTTGGGTTTTCGAGATTTCAAGGCTTTTAATATCGCTATGCTAGCAAAGCAAGGATGGCGTCTACTCATCAATCCCGATTCCTTCTGGGGCAAGTTTATGAAGGGCTTGTACTTTCCAAACACTGATTTCCTCCATGCCCTTAGGGTAGGAGACCTTCTTGGGCATGGTCAAGCCTTCTCCAAGGGAGGGAGCTTCTCATGAAAAGGGTTCGCTGGCAGGTGGGCAACGGCTCAAAAATCTTATTCTGGGATGACAAATGGGTAACGGTTTCTAAAGATTTTAAGATCCACACTGCTAGACCCCCCGATTGTCCGTTGGAGTATGTGCAGGACTTCATCAATGACCAATCAAAATCATGGAAGGAAGATGAAATCATAAAATGGGTTTCCAACGAGGAGAGCAACTCAATTCTTACAATTCCTATTTCCTACACGGGTAAGGATGACTCCTTGGTATGGCATTTTGATTCTAAGGGACACTACACTGTAAAATCTGGCTACCACTTGGCTCGGGAGCTGCAAGACATCGATAATCCACCAAAAGCTTCTTCTTCCTTTCAGCCCCCACAAGCGGTATGGAAATTCATTTGGAATATCAATATCCCTCCGAAATTGAGGCACTTCTGGTGGAAGGCCTGCTGTAATTTCCTCGCAACCAAGGAAAATCTACACCGAAGGAAATGCCATCCCTCACCAATCTGTCCAATTTGCCTCAAGGCACCTGAATCCATTGAGCACCTTCTTTTTCAGTGTGAATGGGCCACTAAAGTATGGTTTGGGAGCTGTTTAAATTACAAAGTGGATTCTTCTTCTATTCCGTCTGTCATGAAGTGGACCATATTCCTTATGGAAAACTTAAATTCAACAAAGGATAGAACTGAGTGTTTCAGCAAATGTATCTTCTTGGCTTGGCAGATCTGGAAAAGTCGCAATGATTGGACCTTCAATCACGTTCCAGTTAATCCGGGGGAGACCATTAAAAAGGCATCTTATGCTTGGGAGGAATTCCTCATGAGCCAGTCAACCCAAAATATGCAACGTCACTCTCATGTCTCTCCCCAGGTAACTTCTCATTGGTCCCCTCCCCCTCCTGGATTTCTGAAAATCAATTGTGATGTGGCCAAACAATAGAGCAACTCTAAGGTGACTTTAGCTGCAATTATTCGTGATGATAAAGGATGCTTGAAAGGAGGTTGAGTTGCCAGGAGTTTTGCCTCATCTGTGCTGCAAGGAGAAGCATTGGCTGTTCGTTTGGCCATTAATCTGCTGGAGGATTTCCACTGCCCAAATGCTATCATTGAAAGCGATAGTAAAGTTTTGATCAAGCTTTTTTCAACAGAGACGGTACCCCCGTGGGAATGCTCAGCAATCATAGAAGATATTAGAAGTTTTGCAACCTCTCGTAATTGTTCTTTCTCTTGGGTAAATAGGAAATGCAATAGAGTTGCTCATTGGGTTGCATCCCATTTTTTCAATGTTGTTATTTCCCATGAATGTGTGTTTAATCCCCCTCCCCCTCTCTCCTAACTGTGCATGCTGGATATTGTTTCGGAGTTTTGTGAGTAATAGAAAGCTATTTTCTGGAGTTCAAAAAAAAAAACTGTGGAATTCTGCAATTCCTAAATAAGAATGGGTTAAATTTTAGGGATCTTTTTTCTGCTTTCTTTCCCAAGCCTTTTCCTGTTTAAAACACCCATTCACCAAAAAAAAGGGTGAGTCTATTCGCAGCCCATTTTCCCTCAATACAGCCCATCCAAAATAAATACCAAAACCTTCCTTGTGAAAAGACCATTTAGCCCCTCAAATACCAAAACCTATCTTCTTCTTCCTTCACTTCTTCCATCGTTTTCTCATTCCCACAGTGAAAAAATCCCTCCTCCTCCTTCAGCCATTAACCCCATTGTCCTCCCCTGCCCCCCATCTCTCCTCTCTCTCAATGGAGAACCATGTTGAATCAATGGATGGATCTTCTCCCTCACTAGATTTGGGAGAAGAGCTCCAAAGAGTATTGGAGCAATTTACAACTCCAAATCCACCAATGGATGCACAAATACATACTAAGAGTAACCCGGACATGAAGATTTTCGAGCAAAAAAAACGACCCAAGAGTAACCCATTGCTTTTTCGATTTTTCAGCCGTTGTTCGTTCGAAACGGTACACACAGTCCCAAAAATCGCAATACATTTCGGTAGTTAATACCCGAAATTTACCTATAAAACCGGGAGTTTATATCCGAAATTGGTGATGTTAGTTAATATCCGCAATATTGGCCATAATTCAATAGTTTGTATCCGAATTATGTGTTTAGTTTCGGGAGTAAATATCCTAAATGTGCCAAAACCAGACGAGTAAAATAGCGAGAGAGAGAGAGAGAGAGAGAGAGAGAGAGAGAGAGAGAGAGGAGGGGGAGAGGTGATGGAGGCTCGGGAGGAAAAAGTGGGTAGCAAAGTGATGGAGGTCGATCGATCGGTGAGACGAGAGAGTAGATCGGAGGTCGGTCGGTCGGTACCGGTGGGTTTTGAGCGTGGGTTTTGAGAGTGGGTGGGTTTTGAGTGAATTGGGAGAAGAAAAATAACAAGGGTAATTTGGGAAATTTTCTGGGTTATGTGAAGCAAAAATAAAAATTTGCCACATCAGCAGGGTTTTATTTAGCAAAAGGCTGTATGAAGTCTAAAATAGGCTGCGAATAGACTCACAAAAAAAAAAAAAGGGGGCAGAGATGGAAAAAATATCAAACGCCGACCAATAAATAAATAAATAAACTTCATAGTAGAAAAGAGAGAGAACCTGGGTTGAGAGCTTCTCTCTCTATTTCGAATGCACTCCCCTCCCCCAAATTTTTCACATCTGGTCTTCATCTTCCGATTGAAGTCGTTGAATATCTGGTCTTCATCTTACATCACCACCCAAGTACATCTCATTATATTCTCGTCTGATGTATGGTCTAACTGTTTGCTAAGGAAACCTGTTCCTAGGGCTTACACGAAGGCAGTTCTTCACCATATAGATTCGATTTCAACTCATCGGTTGCTTTTAGATTCAAACTGGAGGTTCAATACTGGAAACCGAGATATGGGTTTCCATGGAAGCTACCCAGTCACTTCAGATTCACTCAACCTGGTTCATTTCGAAGGTTCAATCCCAGATTCACACGATCTGGATGCAAAATTAGGTCAAGACACGATTGTGCAGGTCCACATATGGGTTTACATACTGGGTTTCAACCACAAGCGTTACAATCTGGGTCCAGTCCGATATTCGACCAAAGGGGATCTGTACCATCGGGATGGTGACCATCGAGACCAGGATCTCATCCTCAACACTCGTCGGCACTGGTGCTGGTCGTTTATCGGTTGCGTCAGGGCCGGAGCATGGGTCGCTGAGCAAGCTCAGTCTTTGGCGACCAGTGCTACACCGAGCGGTCAAACCAGATCTGGTTACCAAGGCACAATTGCGGGTTACAGCAACAGCAGGTTTGAGGTTGGTTTACATTACCATCCTTTTATGTCTGCTGCTGAGACTTCATTAATTTGCTGGGGAAGCATGAAGATCCATGTATGATTAATGTTAATTTCATCCTATTTGAACGCCATTTGCTACCTGTTGTGGGTTGTTCTTATCTGTGTATGTATGAATTGCTCTTTCTGGTATTGTGAAGAGGATGAGTCAGTGGGCCCCACCGTAGGTGTGCTTCACGCACCAGTTTTCTGGTGGGGTCAGTAACTGAAAATGTGGCCCACTTTGTGGGCCCACAGATTGGTAGTCGTATGGAGCTGGTTGTTACAGTCTTGGAAAGTGGAACAGCTGCACCAGGCCTTGATTTGCTCTAGTTTGGGCTGCATATTTTACACTTTGTGTTCTACCAGCAAGTTCCTTACAGTTTCATTTTGGGTTCTAAGATTGCTTCGGATTGTGCATCTGCGTTCTAGTTCTCTTTGTTAGGTGTCATTGTTGTCACGGCATAAGGGGTAATTCCGTATTGGTTCTGGTTCTGCTAGTGTGCATTATTGAAGTTTTCTTTTCTTTCTTTTTTCATTTTGTCGTTCCTGGGGTATGCCCCTTGTAGGCTGTACATTCGCTTAGCCTCTTTTAATTTCAAGCTAATTTACCCAAAAAAAAAGAGAGAGAAATCCCCTGATCTCGGAGCCGTCTCTCTTGTGAGAGTTTCTCCGTCCTTGGGTCGAGCTATCCAGAGAGCATAGCAGAGCTTTCACATAACATCCAATAACCCTCGATCATTGTTTGTTGGTGTTTGATTATCTTCTTACACACACACCTCTACGTAGTAACGTTATTGCCGAGACGCCGCGTCGATACATTTACCAAGTAGGGTTGGGTGAGGAACGATGGATTTGGATCTGTGGATTTCGAAGGTCAAAGAGGGCCAGCACTTGTCTGAAGACGAGCTTCAACTCCTTTGTGAATATATATGTATCGTCCTCTCTCAATCTCTCTCGCTCTCCCTCGAATATGTACGATTTAGGGTTTTATAGAATTTAACCTCACTTTCATCTGGTGGTTAATCAATTCTATAGCGCTGGCTATGTTGTTCCTCGAATTTTGTCTCTAGTTCCAATTAAAGCAGCTGTGTTCAGAATGAAACCCTAATTTTATGTGCTGCGATTTGATTTGTAATGTTGATAACACCCAAGTTTGTGTTGATGGTTAGTTTCCTATGGTTGTGGTGTCGTGGTGATGTGGCTAGTGACATTGGTAGTGGGTGTGGTGCTAGTTCCATCTCCATTCTTGCTACGGTTGAACATTCTGTTGGCAAGTGCCAAGTGGTGTCTGAATGTTTGTTGTGGTTTTAGCTTGCGTTCCTGGAGTTCAATCGACACCTCTCTTTTTCTTGCTGTACCATTTCTAAATTTAGGGTAGACCGTTTACGTTGTTCTTGAAGTTAACGACCCTAACATGAGTACCGAGAAATTGGGAACTCTGGTCCAGTTCGTCAAATTACCTAAACCCAAATAGGAATACTTTGAAGTGTGAACCAGCACTGTACAAATGAAACAATCTTTGTGCCACTTGTGATTTGTTTTGTTTCATACATTCTGTACTACTTGTTCCTTTTGCACAAACTTTCTGGTTTAAGAGATGAAGCATGCAAAGAAGACTCGTAGGCTAGGGGTCCTTTCATTGTGTATGATGCTTGATGCATCATATTTCTCTGCATGAAATAGGGGTACTTAGCATAGGGTTCTCAGAATAGCTACCATGCTGAAACTGACATCAGATTGGTAAATTGATTCTCTTGTGCTCACTCAAATTCCATGTCACAAGTGCAGATGCAATTTCCAGTATGTTTTACCTGAATCTTTTCTAGTCTTTGACTTTCTGTGATCCTGTTCTTTAAGTTGTTGCTGTCCATAAGTGGGCAGAGCTAATTGATTACATGGGTCTATCCACCTGTTAGGTCTTGTTGGTTAAGGTGCATGGTCCCATTCTCATGTAGCAAACTCGCAAACTCCTCAGCAAATTTCTCTAACCAATATAATGTTCTTTTCTTATTATCTGATGGAACACTAAGACCCCAAAAGAAGTTTAGTAGAGAATCCCATGCAAGAAGCTCTTGCTCCTTATCTTCAAGGATATTAGCATTCTTTTTCAACTATCACCCACATCATGCAGGTTATACACCTCAAATACATTGCCATCCTGTTAAGGCTAAAAGCCTGATAACAATCACAAACACCTATAACACAAGAAGTAAGAACCATCTTCTCAGACCTTCATGAACCAATACAATCTCTGCCATAGGCCAATTTGATCTCCTCAGTCCTTCTGTACATGATGCACCATTTTGAAAAACATGGGCAATTGGGTGTCTTGCGGATCCTGTACTGGTATTAAGTTTTTGTGAGCAATGATCAACCAAGAACTTTTACTGGAGGTTGCACACTTGCATACCAAATTCCTTTAACGGGATCAAAATGATATACATTTAGTGGGGCATTTATATTTCCTTTGTTTCACATCATTTAGTTTATGACTCAAGTGATGGTTCCACTATCCAGCAGTATCATTTTGTTATTTTCTGAGAGCAGTTAACTGTTTTTTTTTTTTTTGTTTTGCTTTTTTGGAATGCTAGTTGGAATTGTTGCCTTTGTAATAGCCTCATGAATTTGGTGTTATACTATGTTAGGTGAAGGATATACTGATAGAGGAGTCCAATGTGCAGCCGGTCAATAGTCCAGTTACCATTTGTAGCGACATCCATGGCCAATTCCAAGATTTAATGAAACTCTTCCAAACAGGAGGCCAAGTACCCGAGACAAATTACATTTTTATGGCAAGTTATCCGTAGCTGATGATTGCATTTCTCTACACTTTGCTGCATTTTAATATTTTGGTTACTTGATGGGTGTTGATCATTGATTGGAATTTTCATTTCATTTTTTGATTTTCAAGTTCATATTTCATGGCAGGAAGATTTTGTTGATCGTGGTTACAACAGTCTTGAAGTTTTCACAATCCATTTGCTTCTGAAAGCAAGGTATATGCATGCAGGTGGATCTTGTATATGTGTCTAAATGTATATTTAAGTATCACTTGCAGCATTGTCCAATTTCTCTCCGAGTGTTATACATGCTTTTATGAATTTCCCTAGTCTTGTCAGTAGCGGACCCAGAAATATAGCCTAGTGGGGACACCTTAATAATCATAATTGTGAAAATTATTCAAATGTGTTCTCCATTGACATTGACAAGTTTTTAGAGTATGTTTTTTTTAGATATATACAATTATATATCCTAAATATACAAGGACACTTACACATAATTATGTGAATTATATAAGATCTTTAAAGGAATTATTTAGTTTTGAGTGGGGGCAAGTGACCCCATGGCCCCCCAATTAAATCCGACCTTGAGTCTTCTTGTCCCTTAGACTTCTTATGCTGTAATGAAGTGGAATGAAGCATAAAAGTTGATTTGGAGGGCCGTGTTTCCTGTTGACTTTAAGTTTTCGGGATGCTTAGCGATATTTACTGAGTAGGATTTCCTTTAGATTTTTTTGTATCTTTGTGTTTGAGGTATTGCTTTTCCTTTCTTTTTGTTTGGATCTTCTATAGGATGAGTTCATTTTTGCTGGTTAAGAGATTTTCTTTTTAACAGGGTCTTTTTGAAAGAGTTAAGTACTTTTTTATTTATTTATATTTTCTTTAGGATTTATTGACTCAAGGTGGTGGTATTACCTTTGCTGTGTCTCTTCCTCTCTCCCACCTACTAATATATCTTTTATGTTTTTTTCTGCTATCAGATACCCTGCCAACATTACTCTTCTATGTGGAAACCATGAAAGCAGGCAACTAACTCAGGTCATTTTTTACACCCCGTTTTTTGCTCAGTGTGTGTTAGGTAATTGTTGCTTCTCTCTTTTCTGGTTGTTTGGCAGTTTGCCTTGTTTGATGAGTTATGCAGCTTTTTCTTCTTTTTACCAAATTTCTAGCAAGGTCACTTCATTTTCTTTCCTTTTTTAACTCTCGAGTTCTGTATTTTTCGACCTTCTCAAGAGCCGACTGCAATTCAAAGTTGTACAAGTGAGTGAGAACTAACATCCTGAATCTCCACCTCAATTGACCAATGGAACTCAAAAGAACCTCTTCTTTAGCTTATCTTATAGTATCTGAACTCCACATCCTTGGCATAATTAAGAAATTCATAAACAATCCGTTTGGCTTTCCCGGAATGTTGTGTTCGTATGAACTCCTTTGAGACCATATGTCTCTTTTTGTTGTGGTCTATGAATTCATTCTATCAAATTCTTAGACCTTGAAACAGAAAATTTCAAAAAACAATCTTTATTGGAATGTGCTCTGGGACAGGAGGATTCAAACCTCCGATTAACAGGGCCAAACCCGTTGATTTACCCCTTAGTGTGAAGCTTAAACCACGGGTGCAAAGGGTTGACAATCTTAACTAAAAAATTGTTAATTCTAAAATACTGATGTGGGCAGTTGACTCCTTTGTTTTGTTTAGGGCTCCGCCCACAAACTTCAACTATAACTAGCGTTGTGCCCGTTCAATGCATGGAGCAAAAGAAAAAAAAAGTCCACAATGTGTTTTTTCTGTTTCTATGCATCGAACGGGCAGAACGCTATTTTTAAATCCTATATGTCCCACTTACATTAATCACTTCGAGGTTGAGGTCGATTGTTTTTGTACGGCCATGGCCAGCATCAATGATATGTAGTTGGTCAAATCTGTAAGTTGGACCTTCAATTAGAAAAGCAATTATAGTAAACAGGAGAAAAATGGAAAGATGGGGGAAAGCAACGGTGAGAAAAGGGAACAGAGTGTAAGTTAGCCCTGAAATCTAAGGTGTATATATATATATATATATATATATATAGATCAACTTCTAATGAGGGATCCCTCATTTTAAATAAAATGAGGACCTCATGCTTCCCGACCAAATTCCGACGATCCGAACCGTTGGATGTGTTTAAAATGTGTTTTTAAGGTCCATCGCGAGGATTTGTCCAAAAAAAATACCCGGAAGAGCTTCATCTAATCAGCTTTAACAAAAACTGATAGGATGAAGCCCTTGCGAGTATTTTTTTTGGACGAATCCTTGAGGTGGACCTTAAAAATATTTTTTAAACACATTTAACGGGTTGGATCGTCAAAATTCAGTTCGAAAAGTGGAAAAATTGCTTGGTCCTCACTTTATTTAAAATGAGGGATCCCTCATTAGAAGTTGATCCTATAGTGAGAGAGAGAGAGAGAGAGAGAGAGAGAGAGTTGGTTGAGAGTTGACAGTTGACATTAAATAGGGGACATTGAAAAGGCTAGTAACACAGAGTGATGGGTAAATATGCTAATTAGTTTTGACTGGATTGTGAAGCAATTGTGCAATTCATCCAGTTTTCTTCCTTCTATTTCCATATTATTTTGTATCTTTTCCACATTGGGTTCCTTCTTTGGTTTACGTTAGGTAACTCTTATTTCTTTTCCATATTCCAGTTTGTTGGTTTCTGTTGTTTCTAAATGTTCTCTGGGTTCATTTTGTTGGGTTTCAGTTCACAAATGAATCATAAGACTTTGACAAAGGTGGGCGAGCAAAATCCCCAACGTAACTTTCTAGAGGTACGAATGACTCGATATTCCTACCTCATTTGCTTCTTATCTGCTGCATATTGACGCGAGGTTCATCCACGTAGTGCTGCAGTTTCTAGCATACATTAGGATTGCTCTATTTTGGGGCTGAAATTGAAAACGAATTACTTCCCGGTTACGCTAGGTTTAAGTTTTTATAGTGCAATCTTCGGTAGTGTGATTCAATTGAGGAACAAAACGTAGGTGCTTCATGTTGAAAGGTACCTGCAAGCAAAGTATAGGTGTACTTCTCTCCACGTCTCTCTTGGGTATAGATGGATGTTTGGAAATAGCTCTATTTATCCTATGCTTTTCATTGAAGAAGAAAAAGGAAGGAAGTCCATATGCTGCATATTGATGCGAGGTTCATCCACGTAGTGCTGCAGTTACTAGCATACATTAGGATTGTTTTTTTTTTTTTTTTTGGTCATTACATCTATGAATGTTCCTCTATTTTGGGGCTGAAATTGAAAATGAATTACTTCAAGTTCTCGCTAGGTTTAAGTTTTTATAGTGCAATCTTCGGTAGTGTGATTCAATTGAGGAACGGAACGTAGATGCTTCATGTTGAAAGGTACCTGCAAGCAAAGTATAGGTGTACTTCTCTCCACGTCTCTCTTGGGTATAGATGGATGTTTGGAAATAGCTCTATTTATCCTATGCTTTTCATTGAAGAAGGAAAAGGAAGTCCATATACTACAACCTTTTCACTTTCCAAAGAATAAAATTGACACACAACTTTTATGTGAGCCTTTAATAATCTACACACACTCAAAATTTATGAGTCCAATTCAAAGTTGGCTTTGCTTTGCACTTGAACAGAAAAAAAAGAGAAGCTTTTGCGCCTTTCACCTGTTCATAAAATGTTTCAGTGAGTATCACTCCCCTTCTTGATTTGCCTCCATTATTAATCTACTGTGCCAACAATCTTGGTTATTGTTTTTGACCGAGTAATTCATGCTTTGGATGCTAGGATACCATCTAGACTTAAGTTGTCTTTGCTCTTGGAACTCTAATTTGCAACAGCTAATGGGGTTGGAGAACTCACAGTGAAAGATGCAGGTTGATTGTACAAGGAAGACCATGCAACCTAGGCTCATCAGTGTTTACATCTACACCACCATCTTAAAAAAAACATGCTTCCCCTAGAGCTCAAAATTGTTATTTCCCTTGGCATTTTCATAAAGTTGAGGTCAAATCACGTCGCGCTGTGCCTTTAGGCACCGGCAATCCCTAGGGTATCCTATGTGCCAATCCCTAGGGTATCCTGAGGTCAAATTGAACATTGGAGAACTCTATGTGCCAAACCCAATGTTATAGATGATGTATCTAAGGGTAAGTTGTTTTATTAGTTTAGCCATTTTTTTGGTCTTTCTCATGTCTTATAATATGGGTGTGCTAATTGTTCGAGCCGTGCCCTCAGCCTGTAACACCGCTCTATTTCTCTTCCTTTAGATGTGAAGTTTGCAACTCCTAAATTTTGTTAGTTTGTTTTTATTTCTACTACCCTCATGCTATCATCGGTGTCAACCTATTGATTTGTGTCTATTGCAGCTGGAGATGTAAATACAGTTCCAAAATTGCATAGCTCAATTCACTCTCGAGGTACATTAAGTTCCCAATGTTTTTCTATTTATATTCCTATTCCATGTTCATGAGTAGGCGTAATGGGACCAAATGTAAAACCAAATGGTAGTCTGAATTAGAAGATGAATAGAGAAGAGATCTCTACATGTGTTTACTTCAATTGCAAT
>JADGMU010000382.1:0-39730 GCA_016920895.1 Vaccinium myrtillus | reverse complement strand
ATATATATACGAGGAAAAAGAAGGATCAAGATAGTAAGAATTGCAGGATTTCAGCTTTGTTTTTTTTTTTTTTTTTTGTTTTGCCTTGATGTTTGTTTTGATGTGCTATAATTTGCTATTTTGTGTGTTTAATTGGCGGATTGCGTTTTACATCCTGGAATACTTTTGCTAGCGATTTTCTTTGGCAAAAAAACCAAAAATCGGTGTTTTGGTTTATTCGTTTTGTCTTTATTCAATTTTTTTTTTACATTTGTTAGTTTTACGTCAAGTTTTTGTGGTTTATTGGTTCCTCTCGACGAGACGAATCTAAAAAGTAGAGAATTATAGTCAAAACATTTTTTTTTTGAATAAAGTCAAAATAAATCCAATAAATTGGTTTTTTTCCGGCTTTACTCAAAAAATTTAGTTTTAACCATAATTTTATACTTTTTGGATTCCTTTTGTCGAAATGAACCAACAAACCACGAAAACTTGATGCAAACTAACAAATGTGAATTTTTTTTTAAAATAAAGACAAAACGAATAAACCAAAAAATCAGTTCGAGTTTGAGTTATAACCATTATGGAATTATAACTTTTGCTAGTGTTTTGCTAATATAGAGTTCTTGCTGTGATATACTGTTTGATTTTTAGATCTTTATAATTTTTATTTGGGCCGGTTTATGATTGTTTTTTTGTTTTACAAATCTTGGGTGGTGTAAGATTGTCGCAGATGAGGGTGACAACCTAGCTAGGATGCTTGCAGCTCATTGTGATGTCATCGTGCCCTTGATATGAAGGTGTCAAATGGGCCTTGCCGGCCCGGCACGGCACGGGCCCGGCACGAAAAACTCCGGCACGGGCACGGTTTGGGCACGGTAGAAGTTGGGCACGGCACGGTCTGAGGGGGCACGGGCACGGGCACGGGGCACGGAAATGGGTGGGCACGGTCCGGGCACGGCACGGTAGTTGGCCTAGCGTGGCACGGCACGGCACGGCACGGACTTAATCAGGCACGACACGGGCACGACACGGTCTTAGTCCGGGGACGGCACGGCCCGGCACGGCCTTAGTCCTCGGCACGGCGGGCACGAAACGGTAGTGTGAAAGGCACGACGACGGCGCGACGCGGGCGGGCACGACACGACGCACGGCACCGGTCGGCGCACGGGCACGGAACGCAGGTCGAGGCACGGCACGAACGGGTCACGGCACGCGGCACGAGGAAAAATAAATTTTATTTACAAAAATGGGAAAATAACATGGTATAATAACGAAAAGAATGAGGGAAAATAAAAATAAAATGAGGAAAAATAAATTTTATTTTATTTCAAAAATTGAGGAAAAATAAAAAATGATATTTTGAATAATAAAAGTGAAAATTTTGATTTTTGAATTGATAGGTGAAAACTATTTTTAGAATAAGTTTTCATTAAATCAGAGAGAGAGAGAGAGAGAGAGAGAGAGAGAGAGTTGAATTTAGAATAAGTTTTCATTAAATAAATGGACTTTAGAAAAATAAATAAATACATAATAAATAAAAATTAAATTTTTATTAAATAAATGAAGTTGCCAAATGCCATAATTATGAAAACAAAAAAGATGGAAATTAAAACTGAATTTATGAATAATAATTAGAATTTAATAAATGGACTTGCCATAATAAGAAGAAAAAAAATGAGGTAAAATAAAAATAAAATTTTGAATAATAGTTAGAATTTAATAAATGCACTTGCCAAATAAGGGGGAAAAAAGGATTTTTTTGAATATATTTTAAATAAATAAATGGACTTCACAAAAATAAATAAATACATACTAAATAAATAAAAATACATATTTATTAAAAAAAATAAGTTGCCAAATGCCATAATAAGGAAAAATGAGGGAAATTAAAATTGAATTTTTGAATAACATAAATGAAAACTTAGGGTTAAAATAAAAATTAAATTTTGATAACAAATATATAAATTTTGAAAAAATATTTATAACATAAATTAAATTGAAGAAAAAATGAAAAATAAATTTTTAATAATTAAAATGAAATATTTGATTTTTGAATTGATAGGTCAAAATTGAATTTTTATAATTACATAATATGTTAAATTATTAATATGTTATATTGTTTTGTATAAAATTTTGATTATATTATGCATTAGCCACACGATCACAACACTTTTATGACGATCGACACCGTTCACTTTGTTTGTTTTACTATTTTAATCACCCTCGCCAAATTTGAAGTCCATCGGGTATTGAAAACCCTTTCATCAGAGACGTTGATTTATTATAAACCGACAATTTGTGTCCTTCGATCAAATACGTAACGATAGTTAAATCACTTCATTTTTTGCATGGAAGATATAATCACTCCCACTTGCAATCTAGACGTTTCCGATACGAAAAAAATTGCTCTGATGTTCGTCGAGTCATGCATTTTAGGACATTATTGCTCTTAAATTCACCGAATTTGATCCGATTAGATGGTTGCCGACGTTTGATAGGCACCGTTTTCGGGGAAAATGATAGAATTGATAAGATATGAAATCGTAACGGTTTAGATCGAACATTCGATAAATCGAGCCTGCACCTACCTTTTGATCATATACATCGAACTAACTTGGTTATGAACTAAGATATTATGCTATAGGATAATGTATGTTAGCCATGCAATCTCAACATAATTATGACGATCCAAACCGTTCACATTGTTTGTATTGCTGTTTTAATCACTCTCGCCAAATTTGAAGTCTATCAGGTATTAAAAGCCCTTTCATCGGGACGTTGATTAATTATAAACCAAAATTTTGTCTCATTCGATCAAGTACCTAATGATAATAAATTTACTTCATTTTTTGCATGGAGGATATATGCACTTCCACATAAAATGTAGACGGTTCGGATTCGAAGAAAAATACTCCGACAACCCTCGAGTAATACAATTTTACGGCAAAACAAGTGTATTAGATCAAAAAACAAGCTGTATTAGATCACACCCAAATTTCCTTCTAGAACGTGAGCTACTGGCGCCACTCCCTCCAAAACGTGAGCTACTGGCGCCAAAATTCCCATCTTCCCGCAAAAACCAAAATTCCGCAGCAAAATCAGACCCAAATTTCATTTCGTCAAAACCCTCTCACTCCTCCTCACCTTCTCTCCGACGCAGAACCATGGCTCCAAAGCCCCATCTCTCTTCCAAATCGAGCTAAAAAAACGAGATTCTTACACCGATACTCTGCGAGGAATGTGGGTCTGGCGAGTACCCGTCCGAGCTACTTCTTTGCGACAAATGCGATTGTGGATTTCACCTCTTTTGCCTCAGACCCATCCTCGCCTCAGTCCCCAAAGGCTCCTGGTTCAGCCCTTCCTGTTCGGATCATAAGAAAAAACCCCCAAAGTATGTAATTTTTGCTCGTTTTATGATTCGTGAATATTGATTAAGTAGTTATTTCGCCTGCATTTGCCTCGGTATTGGGTTTTTGAAGTTTACAATATGAGTAATCTGAAGCATGGGTTGTTGTTTGAAAGGAATCCTGATAAAAATATCTCGGTGTTTTTCTTTTTGATTCAGTATAAGGTCAGAGCCAACTTTTGGTATATGTTGTGCTCGACAAAATGTCTCAATGAGGCAGGCTTCATGTATTTGTAAAAAGGTAGAATTTGGTTAATTTTTCTTGATTGTTGTTACTGGATTTGATGAAGTTTATAATTGTGTTTGTTATTAGGAATCACAATTGTGGTATTTTGCTATGTGAAACACGATTGGCCTTGAAGGCCGTGACTGTGGCAATGACAAGCTATAATCCTCCAACCTTAGACATCATGATGTCCATGAAAGGTATAAGTTTTTTTTAACTTCCGATGAAAACAAGGGTTACCCACTTAACTGCAATCTTCATTTTGCTTGTTAGTTGTCATACTACTTAAGTCTAATTATTCGGTGCTACGAAACTCCCTTGGTTGCTTATCTTTACATTGTTTTACTCTAAGTTTTTGGGTACTAGATATTTGTATTAGCTAAATTGTATTTGTTGAAATGACTCATTTTTTTAACAATTTACGTTAACTTTCTTTTGTTATGAATGAGTGATAATGGCTCCACTATTCTTGATTTTGCTATTTCGGGCCTATGGAATTGTATTGGGTTTATTTGGGACAGATTGGTTAAACGAAGATGAGACAGATTGGTTAAACAACAATGAGGAGAGGATCTGTATTTTGCGTTTTTGCATTGTTCTGATTTCGAGTATTGGAGTTTCCTTAGAATTCTTGTTGTTTAGTGTGTTTATTTATAATACAAGTACAATGAACTTGCATGATATTTCCATGTTGCAAGGTTCTTTCATTTCTGTATATAATCTAATACAATCTAATGAATCAGGTATCAGTTCCTTGGGTGGATCAAATTCTTAGTCATTCTAATTTGGATTTTTCTACCATCTCAGAGATTGCCCTTCTGTTTGTAATTGCATTCCTATAGTTGTTATGTAACCATTCAGATGGTTGTTTGACCTATTATATGTTGGCCAAAATTTGCAATTTTTGTGGCTGAAATTGCTAATAATTACAGACTAAACAAGGTTCTTAATGTCATGCATTTGTAGGTCTGGGTATCTCTGAGTTCGGGTTGTTACAGTCACGTTTATGGTCTTGCACCATCAACTCGTTATAACCGTTATGCAGTTCTCATAATGGTTAGTGCTCCAATTTCTCTCTTTTGTTTCCGAGCAACTATATATATAGCCTCTTTAGTGAATATAGGTTCTGAAAATATCTAGAATTAAGAAACTTTGAAAAATCATATCTAGAGAAATGAAAATCTCGGTAGTTTACACAAAGTTATCACAATTTGAAATCTCGGTACTTTAAAAAATTCATATCTCTAGTACCTATATCAATAGTAAATACATGAAGTATCACAATTGGGATAATTCTAGGCTTCTAGCAAACAGGTGTGGTAGTGTGTATATTAGATAGGAGTGCAAAAAACTCGCCAACCTGTTGAATTGACCGAATCAACCCGAACCAACCCACACCCACGGTCCGACACGATTAAAAAATGGCATGACACGACACGATTAAGTAAGTGGGCACGACACGGCACGACATGAGTCAAACGATTAAGGGGACCGGCACGACACAACACGATTAAGTAAGCGGGTCGGCACGACACGGCACGGCACGGCATGACACTATTAAAAAACGGCACAGCACGACACGATTAAGTAAATGGGCACGGCACGGCACGACACGAGTCAAACGATTAAGCGGGCCGGCACGACACGGCACAATTAAGTAAGCGGGTCGGCACGGCACGACACGATTTTTAAAAACGGCATGGCACGGCACGATTAAGTAAATGGGCACGGCACGGCATGACACGAGTCAAACGATTAAACGGGTCGGCACGGCACGACACGACACGACACAATTAAGTAAGCGGGCCGGCACGGCACGGCACGGCACGATTAAGTAAATGGGCCGGCACGACACGGCACGGTTACAAAACGGCACGGCACGAATGAAGAAAAATGGCACGGCACGGCACGACCAAAAATGGGCACGGCACGATTAAGCACGGCACGGCATGGCACGATTAAGTAAACGGGCACGGCACGGCACGGGCACGGGCACGGTTGGCACGGAAGAAAAGAGGCACGGCACGGCACGACGGGCCTGTTTGACACCTCTACCTTGATATATCCTGTAAGTCCTTTATATTCTCAAACATTAATGATTTCATTTTTCTGATATAAGAAAATTCGTGTTACATGAATTGCTATTCATCATAATTTGATGCAGACTGTGTAAAATTAACGGTAAATTTAATTAATCACAAATTTATAACATGTATGATAAATTTACAGCAAATCCAATGTAAATCAATTAGTTGAAATCTCTTAACATCAGTATAAGATTCCACTTTATCATAATTAGTTGAAGTTATCACAAATATGATAAATACTCTTATATCAGAAGTATAGTAAATTTAAAATCAACTAACAGTGAGATGGTAAGACGATGGACGTTGGAGACTATCGGAGATTGAAGGTCACATGTCGAAACAAAAAAGTCTAATGGCTGTTTTGGCCTAATTCAAAATTTTTTTTTGATAGTTTTCTGACGATTTTTTGTATAAGGATAAAGATCATCTAAAAAGATTGTACGTTTTGAATTATATTTGTCTTCATAAACTTCGGAAAGATTTTGAACATAATTATTATTTTTTTACTTTTTTGTTTTCTTTCGTCGAGACAAATCAATAATTCATAAAAAAATCGATGCAAGACTTACAAATGCGATTTTTTTTTGCGTAAGACCAAAAAATTAAGTTATCCAACTCAATCATTATAGTTCCGAAAAAAGTCTAAGTTGAATTTTTTAGGGAAGAGTTTGAAGAAGATCAACGAGACACTAATTAGTTTTGAGGAAAGACGGGCAGTGGTTGTCAGTGGGGTGGGGAGGTTCGTCGGAATTGTAACGGTCAACGTTCAAATATTAACGGATGTAGCGAAATATTAACGGATGTTGCGGTGATTAAGGGTAATAAGGTAATATTAAATGTTTGAGTGAGTCTGTAAGCCTATTTCAAGCTCAAGAAATACAATTTCCCAAGTGCAACATTACTCCCTCCGTCCTATTTTAAATATCTCCTACGTAAAGTCATGTCATTTTGACTATAAAAAAAAATGTATTTCTAAATATATTTTTTTCAAAATTTTGTACACCATTCAAAAGTACTCATTGAGATCTTTTGAACGGTGCAAAAAAAATTTAAAAAGTAATTTCGAAGGTATTTTATTTTTTAAAGTCAAACTAGCCCGGTCTCCCGTAGGGGACATTTAAATTGGAACGGAGGGAATATATAAACTATTATAGGTAATGTGCATGTGACATTCTTTTCGTGAATGAGTCTATTCATGTGATTTTTTTAGATAACTAGGTGTCCGGGCCAGCTTTCGCGCATCTCGACTAATCCTGGGAGAGATCCAATTTCACCGTCCACTAGCGGGGGCTCCATTTAAAGCCAGCAAAGCTTTGTATGGACTGGCCACCAAAGAGTTCATAGCACCTACGAGGTTTCGAACCTGAGACCTTTGGAGGAAGCAAACCCATAAGTTTCAAGTCTTGACCACTAAGCCGACCCCTTGGGGTTGTCTATTCTCTTTTTTGATTTGTGTATCCTCTGTTGAGCTGATAAGATTTATTAGTCATCTATTTAAAGAAATGGTTTGGAAAGTTATTGCATATCTATACACTTAAACCCATTTTCCGAATAACTAGAACAAGATGCTTAATTTGAAAAACGTTTGGCCACGATCGGCTCTGAGAATCTTGGGGCCTGAGACGAACTTGTAAATCTAGGCCCTATATATACGTTTATAAAAAATAAAATGAAACTAACCTTAAAATGATAGTTACTTGGTATTATATTTTGTTTTTTTCCCATGATTCATTCAGTTGTTTCGAATAAAACTAGTTTTTGGTCATATTATTTTTTGTACCAATAAAAAAAAAATCCTTTTAAAAGTTTGAGTTTGTGAGAGGGGAAAAAAATATTGTTATGGTGAAGGTAAAGAGAGGCCTAGGAATTGAACTACGTACCTATTGGATAGAAAAACTAAGTTTTTTTATTAGGCTAGCTAGCTCATTGATTATATATGATAGATAATTAGATATATATTCCGTACCTGGAGTACCTATCCAAGACCCTAATTTTCAGCCAAAATTTGGAGGCCTAAGTCAGCCGCCTAACATGCCTTAACTCAAGGCCGGCCCTGTTTGGCCGACATAGTTTCATATAAATATCCGCTTCTATTTTTCGCCACTTAACCATGTAATCATCTCCAGAACCTTGTCGCACTAAATTAACTTCTCTCAAGAGAGCCATTGCTAGCTATTTATGCAAGCCAAGGGATCCAATCATTCCATTGGTGTCTTGGGCCTTGAAGCCAGCTTGCGCGCAGCCTTAAATCGTGTTATTATAGTAATATGACCATTCAATTTAAAATCACTAACCAATCCTTGATTTACTTGATAGTACCCACTCCTACTTAAACCCGAAACAACTTGTACCCGGACTCTTAGAAGGAAATGTGTTCTAGTCTTCGAACATTTTGAAAATTCATATACCATTCTCGTTTCTTTAAGAGGACAGGACCCGCCTTCCGATAGATGAGGACCCAACTTTCAAGAGGCGACCGAGAAAGTGATGGTGCTATGACAACGTCTTCTGATCGCCCAAAGTCGACGAAATTTTTTTGTATGCCGAGCGGACACCACGTGGTGCTCATGCACGCACATCCGGCCATCCAAAAGTATTTTGGACGGTCCAAATTCCTCACTCACTCTCCTCTTTCCCTCTCTAAATCTAGGCCGTCCAAAAGTGTTTTGAACGGTTGAGATGCACGCTCGGACACCACGTAGGATGGTGCCCACTCGGCACTGAAAAATTGCTCAGAGTCGACAGATGAACCATAGCGACAGATCGAAGGACTATGTCGTAAACTTTAGCGCAGGAGACCATGCTTTTATGTTCAAGCTGCAGCGTGGTATCAATCGTTTTGGAAAGAAAAGGGAAACTCTTGGCACCCTACATTGAAGCGCCCATGATTTTGCATGGTACGCCTTGCTCACATTTTTGTAAGAATTCTTTGGGCAAACGGAGGGATAAAGGAGTCAACCTAGAGAAGACAAAATGTTCGAGAACGAAGTGATTGTGTGATACCTAATTTCGAGGACGAAATTATTTTAAAGGGAATAGTTTATAATGGTTCAAATTTTTGAATAATGTTTTTCTTCCTAAAAAACTTTATTTCGTAATTTCGTACGCGTGCGAAGTGAGTGTCACGTGTACATTGTACCTATTTAATTAAGAATGTCAATGCAAAACTCATATCCTAAACTATAGACCTAAACCTACCCTTCCCCAAAATCCTCTCCTCCATGCATTTTGTCTCCTCCTACGTGCCTTCTCGCCAGCCAAATGATTCACCAACCCATCATCTCTTCCACTCCCTCCTTCACATAAAGTTGGAGCTTTAGGAAATTACCGTGACTGTGTTTGATTAGATAATTTAGTTTAACTTTGATGATGTCAGCAAGTGTAATGAGTGGAGAGAGATAGAGAGAGAAATGAGGGAAATAATGATGTCATCAAAACTTAAACTAAAACTAAACAGGGAAATGAACAAATTAAGCCCGTGTAATTTTCAAAATTAAAAAATAATGTATTTGTCAAAATAATTTTTAAATGTTTTTTGCATCGTATAAATGTTCTTAATGAAATCTATCAAATAAGATTTATATTGGCAAAAAAATATTTCCGAAGTACATGCATTATTTTTTAGTTTGAAAATTGTACGTAATTTCGTAAAACTCCAACTGTATAGGACTGGAGGCTGTAATTCCAAACAAAGTGCTCTTCTTCGCTCTTTTCTTAGTTGGTCAGAGAGAGAGAGAGAGAGAGAGAGAGAGAGAGAGAGATCTCAACGGATAGAGATAGAGGAGGAATATTAGTTACTTACATACATCAAAACCATTTTCATCATCTTCTTCCACCACTTGCATTCACCATTTTCAACCACCATTTCCCGACCCACTGATCACCACAGAACCAGCCCTGTTATAGCCCCATTTAGAGCGCTGAAAATAGCCCCATTTCAGCTGCGAAAACAGCTCAGAACCTGCCCAGAATCTACTCCCGTTCCAGCCCCGATCAAGCTCCAAACGCAGCCCGAAACAGTTCGGAGAAGCCCCATCACTATAAAAAAAAAAAAAAATTGATCTTTAGGCCCTGTTTGTTAGGGGGGATTTGAGGGATGAGATATGAGAGGTTTGGAGATGAGACCCATTTTCCATTGTTTGTTGTTGCTAAATGGGGTGGGATTTCATATCCCCACCAATTTTTATCCCGTACGGCAGTGGGAGATAAAGTCCCATGGGGGGGATTTGGATGGGATTTGGTTTTTCAAAGGCTAAAACAACAAAAAAAAGTTCATATCCCACCCATATCCCGTTGAACACAAACACCGGATATTGATTTCCTCCATCCATTGATATCCTGAGCAATATCCCAAGGATTTCATATCTCACCCATATCCCAAGGGATTTTATATCCCATCCATTTATCTCCGATCAAACAAACGAGGCCTTAGTGACAACAATTTTGTGGCTAGGTTGTCACTAAAAGTGTGTTTCTAAAAATATTTAGTGACAATTTTTTAGTCAGTCGTTACTAATTCTGTAATGTAATTACTGACAGCTTAGTCACTAAATACTTTTAGAAACACACTTTTAGTGACACGTTGCTGTCACAACATTGTCAGTAAAACTCAATTTTTTTGTAGTGCATATTGTAGCCCTGAAAACAACCAAGAACCACGTTGTTCCAGCTATAAAACCAGCCTGAAACCCCTCTGTTTCACTCCAAAAACAGTCCCGAACCAGCCATTGACGGAGCTTCAATGCCATGCAATTGACCTGAGGACCCAACCCCATTTTTGCTCCGTTACGCGCTAGGAACAAGGACCGAGGTAGTTAAATCCACCTCCCTAAGTATATCTATGTGTATATGATTTGCTAATGTAGAGTTTGAATGGGACAGTCTTTGGCGTACATGATTGATATGTACAAAAAGCGTGATTATGCGTTGATGACCCACTTTTTGTCCCACAAGAGTGATCCGAACCGTTCATTGTTCTTAAAACATTTTTTCCGAGGGCCCCCAAATTTCACTCAATCGGACGGTTGGAATGGTGGGACTTTGGTTGGAGCACTTCCAACCGTCCGATTGAGCTGAAATTTGGTGGGGCCCCTCGGAAAAATGTTTTAAGAACAATACACGGTTCGGATCACTCTTGTGGGACCCACTTAGGTCCCCGAACGCGATCGGTATGTTTTCTGTACATATCAATATGTACCCGTATCTTTATCCGTTTGAATGTATATTGGTGTGTACGTGGTTATCCAAACGGAGATGATTGAAAGATAATGCATGAGCAGTTGAGCACCATGAAAAGAAGAGGAGAGGAACAATGTGTAGTTGGAAAGAAAATAGGTCTACAAATCTCATGCTTTAGTACGGTTGAATCTCAGAGCTCGGCTCGATGCTGAGCTCCTTTGTCTTCTTGGACCAACACCGAGCTTACTACATGAGGCGACACCGAGATGTATAGGAAAAGAACTTCTCCTTGCTCAGTCGTGCTGAGTAGAGGAGGAGGCTGCAGATATTCCTTCAATTCCTTGAATGCTTGCTCACCTACTAGTGTCCACTGGAAGGTTTTCTTCAAAATTTTGAAGAGACACTTATCTGCCGATTTGGACACAAACTGACTAAGTGCTGTCACACATCCTGTCAACTTTTGCACTTCTTGAGTTGACCTTGGGGGGCACATATTTAGTAAGGCCCTAATCTTTTCTGAAGTGGCCTCGATCCCCTTTTGGGAAACCATGAAACCCAAGAATTTTCATGAGATTACTCCAAAAGCACATTTGGAAGAGTTTAACTTCATTTTGTACTTTCGAAGTACCTCAAAGGTTTCCTGTAGGTCACCTACATGCTCCTCCCTAGCTGTGCTCTTAATCAGCTTATCATCTACATAGACTTCTACATTCTTACTAATTTGATACTTGAACATCTAATTTACTAACCTTTGGTAATTTGTCCCTGCGTTCTTGAGTCCAAATTAAAGGGCATAATTTTGTAGCAGTAGAGCCCTCTATCTGTGATGAACGATGTTTTCTCCTCATCATCTTCATACACCTGGATCTGGTTATACCCCGAGAAGGCATCCATGAAGCTCAGTAGCTCATGTCCCTCTGTTGAATCAACGAGCTGATCAATTCTAGGTAGTAGAAAAATATCCTTTGGATAGGCTTTGTCCAGGTTAGTGAAATCAACACACATTCTCCATTTATCGTTGGCTTTTTTCGCGATGACCACATTGGCCAATCAGTCGAATAGTGGATTTCTCGGATCGATTTGGTTGAGATAAGCTTGTCCACTTCCTCTGTAGCAACTTTATTCCTTTCAAGGGCAAATGTCCTTTTCTTTTGCTTCAATGGTCGAAAATCTGGATCGACTAGAAGTCTATGAGATATGATCCTTGGATTTATCCCATGTATGTCTTCATGGGACCATGCAAATACATCTTTATTTTCTCCTAGGAATTTGAGTAAATTAACTCAGATTTCTAGATCTAAGGCAATTTCTATTCTGATCTTCCTGTTAGCTCGACTTGGCTCTAACTTTGGTTCCACCAGGTCCTTCATTGGTTCGCCTTTGACAGTGCACTTATAGCATTCCTGAGCTGCTTGCTAGCTTCCTCTAACTTCTCCGATTCTAGTCGGAGTTGGGAACTTCAACTTCAGGAGGTAGGTGGATACCACAACCCTCACTGTGTTGAGAAGTGTCCTTCCCATAATCACATTGTAGGCAGATGGGCAATCCACCACTAGAAAGTCAATCATGTGTGTGACCTGCTTTCCTTCTTCCCCTAGGTTTAGAGGGAGAGCTAGCCACCCTTTAGGTTGGATTGGTTGTCCTGAGAATTCCATTAAGAATGACTTGATGGGTCTTAGCTATTCTCGGCCAATGTTAAGTTTCTCGAAGGCGTGGAGAAAGAGTATATTAGCCGAGCTTCCTGTATCGACCAATATCCTTCTTATCTTAAAATTGGCCATCACCATGGTGACCACTAAAGAGTCATCATGGCGGTAACTCACTCATGCTTCATCTTCTTTGCTTGACCGACCAGGTGACTTAAAATAGACGCGTCCCAAGTGTAGGACTCTCGACCAGTGCAACACAATATCCGAAAGTACCGGAGTCGAACCACAGAGACGACTAATGGTGTTGACTCAAAAGTGTGGAATTATAGTTGAACCAGGCTCTTAGGTAGCCACCCCTTGTTCGATGAGATTAATTAACTAAGTTACTGAACTAATTTAACTGAATGTGGATTAAAAATGAGAGTACAGCTATGGGAACCCAGCGTTCGCAACTAGCTTAACCAATGTTTACTCGGGCCACAATTACTCATTTCACTGATTTTAGAATAAGAAAAAGGATCCCTAACAAATGCGCACCACCTGTCACCAGATTCCGTGCGCATTCGAATTCCGGCGATGCCTGGGTTTTGTTTGTTAGAAGAGTTTTCGTCTCCTAAAATTGCTCAAAAATCAAAGTAATTCGGTCCCGAGGTAGAACATCGATTAGTCTAGCAGCGAAGCGCCTTTGCCCTGCAACCGCACTCTAAACGACTACTCACTCATGATTCTAATAATTGCAGAAATTATATTAATCCTAGATCTAGACATGCTTATAAAGTGAAAATCAAAACAGAAATCAATACCACTGATTACGCAAAAAGAATAAACTTGATCAACAGCGCTTAAACTCCAATCCAAAGCTGGAAAACTGAGAATCTGAACTGAACTTGAATGTTGAATGCTTAATTGAAATCCGCAGCCGAACTTTTAGAAAATAAACCTAAGTTAACAAATGTGTGGAACCCTAATTCGAGTGTCAAAACGAGTATTTATATGAAAACGACGAAAGTCCGAAAATATTCCTACGCGAAGACCAAACGACCGTTCCAAAGCCGAGTAATGCCCGCGGTAGTGCTACCATGAAAATGGGGTAGCGCTACCGACGCCTTAACTCCCCGTTGACCGGGCACCAACTCGTTGTTGACCATTGACTCTTAACCTCTCGGTAGCGCTACACCACTTTTGGTGTAGCGCTCGTGGACTCTCTCTCTGTTCATTTTGGGTGCCTTTATGTACCCTTTTTGAGCGCTCCAGAGAAATAGTGTAGCGCTCCCGATGGGTTTCGAGCATTTCCACGCGAAATCAACTTCAATCCTTAGCCTCCTCAGCCTTGCTCACTCTCGATCCTCGTGCGTGCCTTCCCAACAACTCCAATTGGCGCCAAAACACCTCAAATTCCTGCACTTAAGCACAAACACAAAATCCAACCACGTGCACACATTAAATGAAAAATGAGGATTAAAAACACGAAAACCGCGCTAACTCTATCCTACTTAGGCGCTTAAATGCATGGATTTCACGCGCCTATCATTCTTCAGTGAATATGATTGGGACATTCTACAATCTGGTAGATTTGCTCGGTCTTTCCACAGTGTTGACATCCATGGGGTCTTCTGTCCGTAGCCGACGCAATTGAGCATTCCTTCCATAGTTCGGCTCTCCTCATCCATCTAAGCCACCGTACTCCGACAGGATCGTTCTGATTTTGGCTCTTATTCTGATTTATTTGGCCGATTATCCTTCCTCGGTTGCTTCTGACTTTTGACAAATCGCCTTAGTCGGCCTCTATGGATTAAATCCTCAATTTGATGCTTCAAATTGATGCAGTCATCCATTTCATGACCGTGGTCACGATGAAAGCTACACCACTTATCTTTTGACCTCTTATTCAGATCGGTTCACAACTTTCTCAGCCATTTGAGATCAGGATCATTGTAGAGGTCAATTAGTCTGCTGAGCCGTAGCAATGAACGGTGTATACTGCTTATACCTCTCTAGTGACCCTCCTTTCTTTGAGGAGGTTTTCTAATTGCTCTTTGGATCCCTGCTCGACCCAGTGGTCTCTTTTATGCTTATTGCTTTGGTTTTGCTGACCAAACTGATAAGGCTGAGGGTCAAAATTATCTTCCCTAGAACGTCTAGCATTCATGGCATCTTCAGCATTCATATGCTTTTGAGCTCTTAACATGAGCTCGACCTTGGTATTAGGCGGTTCTTTAGTAAGGCTAAATAAGAACTGACATGAATATAGGCCGGCAATGTAGTCTGCAATGGAGACCTTGTCATTAGTTGCCTCCATTTGCATGGACTCCTTGGTGAATCTATTTGTATAGTCCTGTAGCGACTCATGCTTCTCTTGCTTGACTGTAAACAGATAGTTCGACGACGTACTATGTTTCTGCCAAGCAATAAAGTAACTCACGAAATTCTTGATGAGCTCTTTAAAATTATCAATGCTATTTGGTTTAATCTTGTTAAACCACATGCGTGCACTTCCCTTGAGGGTACCAGGGAAAGCGCGACACATGATCTCGTCGGGAACCGCCTGTAGCATCATAAGATTTTTGTAGGTTTCTAGATGGTCCAGTGGATCTGTAGAACCATTGAACGCCTCCAACTGGGGCATTTTAAACTTTCATGGAAGTGGCGTCCTCATAATTTTTGCTGTGAACGGCGAGTTCGTATTTTGCACGAGCTCTTCCACCCTAGCGAGAGTCTTTCTTTTGAACTGCTTCACTAGCCCATCAACCTGGGCCTGTAGGACGGCCAATGGATCTTGGTTTTCCTCCGGGTGTTCTAACGGTTGCCTGGGCTACCTTCTACCATGAGAACCTTTGTTCTGGCTTCCTTCTGCCTCATCTTCTCCTTTGGGGTGGTCGTTCTAATCTCTATTCGAAGGTTGGGGATTGGTAGGTTGGTGATTTTCTAATTGCGGAATTCGGTTACAGAGTTCTTGATTTTGTTGCTGGGTTTCTTGCAACATCATGTTCAAGATTTTCAATTGTTGTTGTAGCGCTGCCTACATCTCCGGTGTTACCACCGACGAGTTCTTTTCTGATCTCTGTTGATTCAGATAGAAGGGATTCACATTGGGATTGGCTGCACAGAGATTTTGTGATGCCATCGATTGAGTTAGTAGCATAAACAAAAATCGTTCACCGTTTCAAAGTCAAGTTTCCCACAGACAACGCCAACTGATGAAGCGTTTTCCGCGCTACTCGATGAATGGCCTGCAAAAACAGAGATAAGACTATGGACACTAGTGTGGTGTTAGCCAACTAGCCTCCGATGCCTAAGTCAGTCGATTTGTTGTGTGTAGAAAAATATTGCTCAAGTAATTGGAATACCGGAACAACGTACCAAGTTCTTGGTCAGAGAGACATTTATATAGGCATTCATGGTGGTTGAGTCCCATTAGGACTTGGAGTCTTTACTCTTTGCTAATTGTGTTTATCCTTTTAGTCTCCTATTTGCATTAGATTTCATCCAATCTGGGTTCTGACTCCTAACATCTGTAAGAACATTAAGGATAATTATGGTAAGCCCTTAAGCTTTATGCTTGGGTGATTCACCCATATCAATAAGGTTTAGAGTCCCTTACGGCTCATAGACCTTCCGTAGGTGTTTATTCCAGTGTCCTTAATACGCCGTGGTTCATGGCCGAGTGTTTATCTCGGCGGCTTACCTTTGGTGGTCAGCCCAGCCTTATCAGTGGGTCAGCATTCAAATTCCCTTACTGACTCAGTTGTTGGAGAGTCTTGCTCTCCTTTGGGTGTTGAGAGTATGGGAATGAGGAATTGGCAACAGGTTCGGATAAAAGTAAAAGTCTAGTATGGGAATGAGGAATTGGCAATAGGTTCGGATAAAAGTCAAAATCTAAATGGGATTGGCGAAGGACTTTGGGATTTTGGTTCCTGTGGAAGGTAATTCTAGAGCTTTCGGTACAGAGAGTCAAGGAGGGATTAGCAATCTAGGGAAGAGATCTATCAATAAAGCTATTAAAAAATTGAAAAGGAAATTGAATAAAACGAAAATGAAGGTTCAAAAGAAGAAACTTCTTACCGAGCTTGGAGTTAAGGTTGATAAATTGAGACATAAAGATTTGGTGTTTTCTTCCTGTTGTTTATCATCTCATGACATTCAGAACAGTAAATCTATATTATTCGAGGAAATTGAAAGAGGGGAGGAAGAAATTGCTGATAAGGAGAGACGTAAATTTGATGAAATAGAAGAGGACGTTTTTCCTGATTTGGAGGAAGACGCCTCTTTTTCTTTGGAGTTTTAATTTCAGGATTATCTCGACTTTTTTCTTATATTTGGAATCCTCCGAGGTTGCTGAGGATGTTTGCGAGTTTGTTAGGTCGTGTTTGTTTGTTGGTGGTGTGTTTCGTGGCTTTTTTTGGGGTAAATATGTTTCGTGGCTTTTGTGATAGGGTTAAGGGTTCGCTACGTGTTTTGGGTGTTTGTATCAGGGCTTCGTTCGGTTTTTTTCTGTTTCGGCTAGTTTCTTGCCTTCTGGCTATTTTAGGTGTTGGAAATTTTTGCCGGTGTGCCCGTGGTTCTATTAATCTTTGTTCCTTTATGCAGATTAATAAAAAAAAAAAATTACTAAGCAAAAAAAAAATAAAAAAAATGATGTGTAATGCAATATGTACATTTGGTGTATAAGTCTGTATAGTAGTTAGGTTACGTTTGGTTGGATGGAATAGAATGCAAATTGAAATGGAATCATAAATGGAATGGAATCGGATGGATTGAGATTGGAATAGTCATTCATATTCCCATGTTTGGTTGCGGCTAGGAATCAAACATATAATATTTACAAACCAAACTCAACTCAACTCAATTGAATTGAATTGACCTGTCAAAGCGGGTGGAGATTACTGCTCAGTGCTCACCCCGTTCACATTAGCAAAGTACCCAACCCAATCCTGTCTTCCGTACAACCGCTGCCTCTCTACATCTATTACCACCACTACTGCCACCACACTGCTCTTCCGTAATTATCCTCCTCCTCCGGCATCACCGTCACCGGCACCACCTCACCCCCTCCAAAGGAACTCTTCTCCATCATGAAAAGACAGAAAGAGTCCCTCCTGTCGCTGTTGTTCGGAAACAGAAGGTCTCGAATCCTCCACCGCTTCGACGACCCTATCGAGCCGCTCTTCTTAATCCTCCATCACTCTTCTTAAAAGATCTCTGAGAGAGAGAGAGAGAGAGAGAGAGAGAGAGAGAGAGAGAGAGAGAGAGAGATCTTCGATCAGGTTCAGCGAGAGGGAGAGAGAACAGTCAATCGGTCTCTTTTATCGTTTAGTTTCTCCGGTAGTCGTTGCGTGTGTGACTGGGATGGAATAACAATTCTCCTCTTTTTAATGGAATATCTATTCTCTTATTTGGGTGAATAGTTATTTTTTTGGAATGCACATTCCTTCATTTATTCATGAACGAAACACATGAATATGTATTCCATTGGAATAATAATTTCATTCCGAAGTAGACTCCTTCCAACCAAACACACCCTTAGTGTCTGTAGCATTGCTCATCCTTGAAAGTAGGAAGGGGCTTTAAATGCCTATTATCTATATCTACGTCTATATAATACACAGATATACCCACATATATATTTAAACACAATGCTATTCGGTAAAAATACACAGTTTATATTACTCAAACCAGTTTGAAACTATAGCTTATGATATAGTTGTGCATATGTATATGTTATGCACCCCTTGAAGAGAGGCACGTAGTATTTTAGTACTTTATGTCCTTTTTTGACTATGTTTGGAACATGACATGTCCAGATACAGATGATCGACAAACATGTTTTGTAACACCCCGACTTAGTTTAAATATTTTGTGCATTTTTATGTGATGCATGGCGACTCATTTATATGCTCGTAGTTATGGACCGCGTTTTAGTGTACTTGTGGGACCCAATCCTTAAAAAAAAAAAAGTAGTTCATGCCTAGGAAATGCAAGATTCATTTATGGGTGACTTAAATGTGATTTTCCAAAACTAAAGGGGTTGGTCTGTAAAAAAAAAGAGTGTAAGTGCTGGTGTGTACGTGTAAGGGTGCATGTGTGCACCAGATGTATATCTTTTGAGAGAGAGAGAGGGAGAGAGACGCTGGGGAGGTGAGTGAGCATATAGGAGAGGGTTGATCTTCAATTTTGAGAAGGATTCGTCCTAGGATCTTCAAGCTAAGGTAAATTACATGCTTTTCTCTTCAAGTTTTTGTAACTAGAGAAGAATAGATTTTGGGTTGGATTATATATATACTCCTGGAAACTGTTTTGAAGGAAGCTTAGAAGGGTTTTCTTGTTTATTTGTGTTAGACATCGGTTTTATTCAGTGTCGGCCCCGAGGTTTGGGTTGCCCAAGCCCGACTCTTAACTTGATTGCCCACTTAATATTAAGTCATAAGAAATTTTAAAAAAAAAAATACAAGTAAAAAAATTACAAAAATTGTAAGTCATTTTAGAGGTCCCAAACAAACTTCTAATATTGGACTCCCTACATCCTCAAGAGTTTTTTTAAAA
Source organism: Vaccinium myrtillus (assembly GCA_016920895.1). NCBI lineage: Eukaryota > Viridiplantae > Streptophyta > Magnoliopsida > Ericales > Ericaceae > Vaccinium > Vaccinium myrtillus. The sequence continues at coordinate 20,662 of JADGMU010000382.1, read as the reverse complement.
AATTACTACAAAATTACAAAAAAAATTAAATTAAAGGGATATAAAAGATAAACGGAAAAAGATATATTTGTACGAGTTTTGTTTTTAAGAAACTATCCTTGTATTTTAACTATGATTAGTGTGAAAAACTTATAAATCGCACGATTTTGTTTTCAATTTTCCACCAATGATTATCTTTATTCAAATATAAAAACATATCACAAGTACAATATTGTTGTGTTTGTTAAATACAAAATTTCTTACAAAATAATTGACTAATGTGATTTTTTTTAATATACATTGGGCAGTAAAAAATAAAAAGTTTAGAATCACATTCAAAACGTACACCCATTTACACAAACATATACAAAAATATGTGCGGCTCGTACATACAATACCACCCGTTTGTATGGTCTCATAAATTTATTGGAGTATTTGTATATTTGAGTGTAGTTTTAGACTTGTAGGGAAAAAAATGAAATAGGGAAAGTTGATAAATAAAAATAAAAGAAAATAAAATAAGGGATAGAGATCTACTGGTCAGAGAGAAGGCAAAACTTATTTCAAGAAGTAGCCTATAAGATTCGAACAGAACTCACGCGGGGGTCTGACACCTACGGCAAACCAACTAGACTAGAGTACCTTTAGTTATATTTGGAAACCTTTTTAGTATTTATATATAACTTACGTTTTTTTTTTTTTTTTTTTTTTGGTTGCCCCAGCCGGGGTTGCCCAAGCCGGAGGCTTGCGGGGCTTACCCTGGGCCGGCCCTGACTTTTATTTCATGAAACTCGTACAGATTGTGGTTGAGCAGATTGGTGTCGAACGAGGTCGAATCTGTGATTTTTTTCGATGAATTTTTAGTCGTGGTTCCAGCATTCGTAATTTTCTTAAATTTTTACTGTAGCTACCCATACGAGTCGTTTATGATGTGTTAAATTTTCAGAATTTTACGTGAAGTACAGAAAATATGAAAAATGTTTTACCGAGCTGCTGTTGTGTAATTCGCAGTGCAGATAGCACTGTCGCATCTTACGGGAATGGTTATATCTTGGTCTAGGAAGCTTGGAATTTCAATCCGCTTATTGCATTAGAAAGTAGACTCGTGAGGATTTCAGAATTGGTAGGCTGTGTAGCTTGATTATTTCCCAGTGATAGCAGTTTTTGACTTGAAGTTGATCGTGAATCTGTTTGACAGGTTTTGTTGCATGTTTGGGTTCATTTGATAATTGTTTAAAAATAGTTATCGGGTACAGAAAATTCTGAGTTTTTAGTATGTTGTTTCTGCTTGTGTTTACTGTCTATGGTGAAAATATTAGGACTTTTGGATGGGTAGATTAAATCTATAAATTCGTGGTCCATGGGGATGTCGAACTACCTCAAGTGTGGGTGTGCACTTTGTTTGTGTCTGAGCGCGGATGAATTGCTATCTTTTGGTCTTAATTGATGTTCTACTATAAACATGAATTATTGTTGTGCTAATTGTGAGTACTTATTACAGAAATCGGAACGGGCACATCCGAGGTGCCGAAACCAGTCGTGTCTTCCTTTTGGAGACCAAGGTGAGTGGTTGACTCATAAGTGTATCTCATTCTGAATTGAACTTGCTAAAGTGTGTACGGACTTTGTGTCGTGTTGGGGCCTCGTGCCTAGTAGACTTCGTGTCGTGATGGGGCTTGTGCCTAGTAGACTTCGTGTCGTGTTGAGGCTTATGCCGCGTGGACAATTGAGTCCTAAGATTGGCTTCGTGCCTGAAGACTTCGTGTCGTGTTGGGTTACAAGCTGTGTGAATAATATTTGGGTTGGAAGTTACGAATTCAATTTAATTACTTGATGTTATAGTAAGAATGTGTGTTCTTTGCTCATTACTTTTGACTTACCCACTCTTGGAATCCTCTTGGGATTCCAGTTTTGCAGGTTAGAGATGTTGTCCACTGTTAGGCGTCCGTGTGGTGTTGTATTCCCGCTCGGGGCTCTCGGGCTGGAGCATCACGCTAGTAGTTGATGTGGAGTTTTTGTGTAGTTTGTACACGGTCTTGTATAATAGCTTGTCTAGTTGTAATGTTGTTAAATTTCAAATGTCTTCCGGTGTTCAGTTGTTAAGATAGTAAACCCTTAAATTGCTAAGGAATTGAGTTTGCTTTTTTTAGTTAAATAATTTGCTAGCAATGTGAGTTGTTGGCTGTTGGCCTATAGCCGCGTGTTTGGCTCGGATTGGACTCGTTAGGGTGCAGCTCGTTGTCACATGTTTAGTAATGTTAGTTGTTCAATTCACCTGAATCTCACAATATTCACGAGCCTGATGACTTTTAATACTTGTGCCTGAATCGCAGGCTCTGAAACATTGCTTTTTCAATAATTCAATGGTCCATATTCAATGGTCCATGACTCCATAATAATTAAATGGTCCATACTTGTGCTAGTTTTTTTTTTTTTGTTTGATGAACCGAAGATATTATAGTAGAAAACTAATGATACGAAGTTTTGGGGTATACCAAATAAAACTTATGCTCCGGGGGAAAAAAAAAACAAATTTATGCTAGTTGCAACCCCAAATATTTGATTAATTGATATGGTTCCTTTTTCAAAACATATAAACATACTGCAGTAACCTCTCAAAGTAACCTTATCAACGATGGACACTATCTCTTAGGCAGAACAAGGTGCACACTCACTCACACATACCGCAGTGCAAATGCGTGCGCTGATTTCCTCGCTGGATTTGGAGCTGAGCAGAACGAGGATTTGGTGGATAGGCCACCATTGGAAATCCGTGAGTTCATGAATAGGGATAGGCTAAACATCTGCCAGATCCTTGATTAATGATTTCTCATCTTGCTAATCTAGTTTCATCTAGCTTTCCTTTATTGTTTTTAGGACTGATTTGCTGATGTATCTTGACATTATTCTCTAAGTTTTAATCTATTTCCGACTTACAAAAAAAAAAAAAAAAAACATATAACCATACATCCGAACTCGTGAAAGGGAGCATTGGCTATGTTAGCTGTCGGCCAAAACTCCCTTAAGCTTAAATGCTTAATGTTGCACTTAGATTTTTCTTACCCATTTTTCTGGAGAAAAACACCGTGCTTACATTTGCGGATTAAAACAAAAAGGGAAAGAAATGTTAGTACCTTTCGGCTGCTCTTTCCTTAGGGTTTCGGGCGATGAAGTTTTCCTTATAAACCTCTGTAGCTGTCGCAAACGAAAATCGAACGTGTTGATTTTCATGCAAACCCTTGTCAAGCGAGCAGTCCTTGCTTGTTATACCTCACATTCATTGTCATTCCGACCTTAAATGGATGAAATAGAACAGATATACGGAAATACATTTTACAGACATCGACATAGTATAATGCTTTCATATCTATACGAGAAAATTAAAAGAAACATGTTATGATAGATGTATGAGTTCCATTTAAACACAGAAGAATTGAGTTATATAAACTTACTAGGAGCCTCTCTTTTTAATTTTAAGTGAAGTCGTTTAAACGTTACGTAGTTGATATATTTATATTAATTGAAATACATGCATATACATATACGACTACAATAAACATGTATAATACAAGAAGGATACGCTAATTTCTTTTGCCGATCAAAGGGACAGAAAAAAAAAAAAAAACGACACGGTAATATGGAAATCTCTTGAAAATGGACATTGGATGGTAGTACTTTCATTTAATTACGTTCTTCTTCTCAAATAGGTAAATAAAACATAAAAATAATCTGTTCTTGGATGTTAATTTGGCAAACTCATTCAAATGGATGATGTTACTAAATAAAACATTGGTTTCTTCTTCTTCTCTAGGGTATATCTAACCTGTATTAGTAAACCCTCATTTTTCAAAATCTTCTTCTTAACCTCCCAATTTACACTATAAAAGGCTTTAAAGAGAATAAGACACAAAAGCATGATCACGATCTATGAAGCATGGATAGAGATATGGACACGGACACGAAATATGAGCACGATACTGCGTAGAGATGAGTAAAAAGTTTGAAAAAAAAGCTGAATTTCAATACGTTAGGATACGTTAATGTTAATTATATGAGTATATTGTTTTCTGTATTGTATGACACAAAAGCTATAGTTCTTTCAGTGTCGAAAAATCATAGCTTATCCCAATGTAAAATACAAAATTTTTCAAGAATGAAGTATTAGTTTAGGTGCTTCTACTTTTCATTTTGTTTAGGTTTCAATTCCGTAATTTCTGTTTGATCAACTAAAGTTTGGATAGGCTAGAAGTATCCGATGCGTAGCCACAGTATGTGATGGGTTTCGATCATTCGTATCCGAAATTGTACTTGTATGAATTATCGAAACTCATCACATAGGATTCGGAAAACTCATCACATACAATTCGGATACGAATGATCACTTATCAGTGCTTCAACTAGGGCTTTTCTGGTGTTTTTTTTTTCCAATAAAACCAGAGTTCAAGGTCGAACAGACAATGAAACAAAGGGCTATAAAAGCGAAAGAGACTGCTCAGTTGACAAGCCCAGCAAGAAAACCACTCACTACTAGTAATATCGAACTCCATACGGTTTTTGATTGGTATGATTGGTTCTGCGATAACCCTTCTGCACATAAACAATCAAAACAAGTCTAATATTACTCAAACTACGAAAAGGACTTGAGAAAACCCTAATATTATTCCTACTTTATAGAAGACGAAGAAGAAAATCAATGAAACATCTGAAAAAGTACCTGGTTTCTAGTTTCTGAAGTCAGGGATTACTGGATGGGGTCTGTCTTTTGCAATGATGGAAGATGATTTTTATAGAAAAAGATCACCAACCCCCAAGGGTTTGCCCGGTAGGGTGGTGAGTTTGATTTCCACACAATTGATAAACGTTTGATCTTTTGAATCAGACCGTCAGAAAGTAGTTTATCATTAATCTCCTATGTCCGCCATGGATGACGTGACTTAGACCAAACCGAAAAGAGATTAGTCGAGATGTACGTAAATTGGTTCGGACATCTCTGACCATTAAATCCCCCAAAAGGTAATATCTTCTGAGGGTTTTGTCTTTATCTATTGTGTGTGTGTAGTGTCTTTGTTTCCTACCTCTCTGGCACGTGAGAATGATGTTTGACTCACTGGTGATAGGTGGAAATAATACCGGTGGATGTGCTTCTCCATTTTTCCACAACAACTTCCCCACCCTACACAAGAAAAATTAGAGGGAATGATTTTGTTTATTTTTATGATCGGAATTTTTTATTGTATGGAGCGCGTTGAAAACTAAGTAGCACAAAAAAGCCGGTGAAATGTGAATCCGGTCTGGACTGAACCGATTCGTATGTTTTGGATCTTAACCGTAAATTAATGGTCCGGACACGGAGTTCTTGATTTTGAAAAACTGTGACTCATGGTCCGGACACAGATTTTAATTTTGAAACTGTGAATTTACCGATCCGGACCTTGAGATTTTTATTACTCCTATATATAATTTTTTTTTGTTGGTACTTCGGAAATATAGTAGAACTTAAGCAAGAGTATCAAGCCGCATCAGAAATGCGAATAGTTGGTTACAAAAGACAAACTAGATAAAGAAAGGATAAACCCAAGCTAATCAGTGAAACTGTGGAGATTAAGGTTATCCCTTAGCATGAATTCCCTTATCCCCAAGGGAGGTGTTTTGGACACTACCAAATCTTCTGCCTGTTCTGTTCCCAGACCGGCTAGGAAATCAGCACATTGGTTAAGTATTTTTTAAAAATCGTGACTCCCAGATTAGGATTGAATTCATGTCAATCTAATCCGATCCAGACCATGTACACCCCTATTGAAAACGTCAGTTACTCAAGAAATCATGTTGAACCATCCGATATCGTCTCGAAAGTTTAAGAACACATTAAGACACATTAATCTTAGAAGGCGGACCTAGTGAAGGTCAAGGTAAAGTGGTGACATCAATCCTTTCACAGACCCTGCATATACGGGAATATCGACCACTTGGTTGGCGCTTTTGTTATATTAGACCTCATATAATAGTATATGTTCTTAGAAGGCGGACCTAGTGAAGGTCAAGGTAAAGTGGTGACATCAATCCTTTCACAGACCCTGCATATACGGGAATATTGACCACTTGGTTGGCGCTTTTGTTATATTAGACCTCATATAATAGTATATGTTCTAAAATCAAATCAAGAAATTTTAAATCGAAATGATTTACTCACGGGACTGATCTACATGTTCTCTGCAAACTCAAAAATGAAATAGTTCTAGTCACGAAAGTGTTTTTTTTATTGATCCAATGATGTTATATTCAACTTAATCATAAGTGAGTGAAATATTGTCTTCTATTGTTTATCCAGAGATTGCGGGTCATCATAAAAGAGTAATTATTTAGAGAAATGATACACGTACAACAGTTTCCTCCAACACTTTTCTCCAACAGCCAAAACGACGTCGTTATGGCTGTTCTGTAAAAAAAAAAAAAAAAAACCTCAAAATCAGATCTCGTCTCTCTCATTTCCTTCGAACAAAGAGAGACAGAGAGGGGCAACCACCACCACCGGCGACCCCACCGGCGACCTAGCTCCTCCGGCCTCCCTCTCCACCTCCGGCGAACGCCGTCGCCTCCGTCGCCGCCGCCAAAAAGGTCTGAAACACAGATGACCCTCGCCAGCGATCTCTTCGAACCAGACCCACACGAAGGTGAAGGCATTTGCTCTTATAATTACTCCATACATAACAATTTGTGCTTATTAATCAGGAATTTCCGTTCGAGGAAGAGTTTTTAAAGTTAAATCGTTCGATTTATTTTTCGAACCAAGTTTGGTCTGGTAAATAAACTGATGCTGCGGAGTATTTGTGTCGATCTGTTCATATCGGCCTCGTGTTTAGGGTTTTCTGTTGCTATTGCTTTTGTGTTGACCCTTTCTTCCCCCTCCATACATTTTTGTTTTAGTTTGCCTTTCTCAATTCGAAATGACCAATTTGTTCTCTGTTTAACTAATTGGGTTATGATTTTTTGGCGGCGGCGACGGCGATGGAGGCGACGGCATTCGCCGGAGGTGGAGAGGGAGGCCGGAGGAGCTGGATCGCCGGTGGGGTCACCGGTGGTGGTGGTTGCCCCTCTTTGTTCGAAGGAAATCAAAGAGACGAGATCTGATTTTGAGTTTTTTTTTTTTTTTACAGAACAGCCAAAACGACGTCGTTTTGGCTGTTGGAGAAAAGTGTTGGAGGAAACCGCTGTACGTGTATCATTTCTCAATTATTTAATCCTAATCACTAATAGGATCGAATGCAAAAACTTTGGATCTATGCTAAAATGTTAAAGCTATTAGAGCATCCTTATCTTACACACCAAAAAAAAATATCAAATTTAACCTCAAAAACACATTTTATAATTTAACAAGTCACTTTTCAAAAAATTCACAAAATCAAACTCTCTATTCAAACTTTAGCAAGTCATTTTATAAAAACTCACAAAATCAGACTCTCTATTCAAACTTTTACTCTTCCCTCCCTCTCATCTTTTGGTGCGTGAACAGTGTCTCCCTAAATTTGGAGGATTACTGTAGCAAAGTTACAAAATATAGCAAATTAGAGAGGCATTTGAGGAACCTGATTTTTAAGGTTCTTGGAGACTTTGCTCCGTACTTTAACTTTAAAGTTAAAGTAGAGAGTCACATAAGGATGCTCTTAGATATAGAGGTGTTAATATTATATAATGTGATTAACCGTTTTCAACTTGAGTAATGAGTGCTGGTACTACTCAATGATACATGTACAACAAAAGTCTCCAACATGGCTCCAACACACTCATATGGTGTGTGGAGCCCACACACACTTAAGTGTGAAGTGTGTATAGGCTCCGCACACTATGTAAGTGTGTTGTAGACATGTTGGAGTTGGGTTGTTGTACACTTATTATTTTTGCTCGACATTCCCCGGAAGGTGAGCCCCGTTTAAGCTATGTTTGATAACACTGCCAATTTTATGTTTTCTGTTTTCAATTTTTGTAAACAAGTTTTTACTTCTTTTTTTTATTGAAAACAAAAATAAAAAAAATGTTTGTGTCAACTTATTTGCAAAAAGCAAAATGAAAATATGTTTGACATGAACAGTACAATTCGTCATGATCTAAGTGATTAACATACGTCACCATGTACAAGGTTAGAAATCCGGATTTTCGCAGGCTTCCAATTTTCTGTTTTTTAGGCGGCGTTTTTCATTTATCAAGAGTTATCCGATCGTTTCGTTGGTGAGGCGGCTTGTGGATTAATTGGTGCTCTTCGGAGTTGCAGCAACTGACGTGCGGTTTGCGTTGGCTTTGATATTATCTCTTCCATTTATTCACAAAATTGATCAACATCAGGAAAGGCAGATGGATGGTGGCAGCGGTGCGGTGGTCAGCGTCGAAGTCATGGATCTCGATGTCCAAGCATTTTTGGACCACTTTACCAATTGATAAGCGGCCCTACGTGTGACTCTTGGATAGCGACAAGGTCGGCTCTCGGTAATGGTTTCTCCTCATGTCTCTGTCTTCAATCTCTTATTTCGACCCCCTATCCTGATCATCGCTTATTTCCTGCTCTATGGCTCCGTCACTTTCATCACGTTTTACCCACGTTATGAATTTACTAGTTTTCGCCCAACGGCAAGGGCGTTGCTCGGTGGTGGTGGTATCTCGGCGTGATATCCCGCCATGATTGTCACTGGGTGTTTCATGGTTTTCACTTAATGGCAATGGTGAGCTTCCGCAGCAGCTTGGTGTTGTTTTTTGGTTGGCTTCGTCTCCATTTTGGGTTGCCGATGTAGTGGTTTAGGTTTAGGGTTTTCTTGGGATGGGCTTAGCCATTTGAGCTAGTCCCTTTTGTGCTTTTACTATGTTTATCTGGCATTGTTGGCCTTTGGTTTTGTATGCTCATTGTTTTTATTTGGGCATTTTAGGTCCATAGGTGTTCGAGTTTTGTCCTCAAGTGTAATTTCTAACTTTTGGTTGGAATCTCTTTTCCCCTAATAAAATTTTTCTGTTGCCGATAAAAAATATTTAATTGTAAGAAATGGAATCTTCTTGATAGCCCGATGAGTTGCCAAATGAAGGTTAATAGTCTCTTATTTTATTTTGGAATGTTCCAAAATGATAGTCCCATTGAAAAAAGTTGAACAAAAAAGTATATGAATTTCCAAAAGTTATCCCTCATAAGTACAACAATAACTACAACAATAATTGAACACATCTAGTCCCCAATCACTGGGGGTATAGGCGGAGGATAATTGGAAACAAACCTAACTTTTGGCAATAGATGCACAAAGTGGTTGTTCTCAGAATACCACTGAAATTGCAAAAGATGCACAAAGTGATTGTTTCTAATACCACCAAATAATGACCCTAAAACAAACCTCAAGAATCGGCGAAGGCTAAGGCATATTTTGCTCCAGAACCATGCCCCCAAATTAAAGCTAAAAGACATCAGAGAGGTTAAGCTATAAGACCCAAATCAATTTATACATTCAGTACCATGCTTTCTTCATTCATAGTCCAGCATTGCACAGCTAAGTTATCCCTGGTATGTAAATGAAAATAATTTTGAATGTAAGCTTAAAAGAGTAATCTAATAGCATCTCGCCAATAGGCACTACTTTGGAGTTGAATTTATTGATATTGACCCAAACATCCTATCTACAAGTCTAAATAATCCAAAAGTCGAATAATCCAAAAAACCATGGAGAAAATTTCCAACACATAAAGTCATTTTTTCAAAATATGAATCTTTTTGTTGACAAAGTTACACCTGGCCGGCTTTGAAATAATCGGAAAGCTATTAGAGCCAGAGATAAACATTTCAAAAAATCTACGTGCACGCACGTTTGTGTACAAAAAACGTATGTACACCACGCAGGTGTCCCATTGCGGGGCCCCCGCGTGGTGTGCGTGCATAATCCGTGCACGTTTGTGCGTACACATAGTCGGATTCTAAACATTTCTATTGAGATTTATGTGCTAAAATTGAATACTGCCAACCAAGATAAACACCAAGTCCGCATCAACTATCTCCTTAAAAAATCTGCAGAAAGCTCAGAGCCACAGGCAGGCGGGCACGTTTTCATAACAGTACTAATTTATTCTCATAACTGGATTAGTGGTCATCTGTGTGTGAGAAAACTTATTTCTTAGTGCTTTTTAATTTGTTTTTGCAATGTATTCGACCCACCTAATTAATGGACATGCCATTAGAAGGAAAGAAAAATAAATTTTCCTGACGAAAAAAAATTATTGTTTACTTAAAAAAATATTATTTTTTTAAGAAAAATAAATTTTCTTATTTCTTATTTCTCATTTTCTTTATTCTCCTTAGTAAATAAATGTCTCCTTTTAATCAAGAGTAATCTTGCGATTTCTCGGAATCGGACTCTTGCCTTCGGGACATTAATGCGGTTTCGCCCCTTCTCCAGTATTATTGCATGTGTATTTCCTGATTTTATTCAAAAACCTTCCGAACCCGTAGCTACGGTTTGGATGAATATATTTTCGGTTAATGTCAAGCTTTAGAAATCTCTCGAAGAAAGTGCTACATACTGCAAGCTTTAGCGAAAGGGGTTTTAAGTAGGACCGTTTGTGACTCCTCTTTTTCGTTGTGAACTTCCATTGGCTAACAGTAATCTTGATTCAATACCGGACATTGGTCCGAACTACGTTTGACTTGATTCCCTTTTAGTATTTGCGGACCATAGGCAGACCAATGAGGGCCGGGTCGTAACTTTCCCAATTTTTCCTCCACATCTTAGTACTAAATTATCACGAACTCTTTGAACTTGAAATTGCATTTGCACACCATTTTATGCTGCACGGATTTCCACGCAGGATCCAGAAAGTAAATTTAAATTTGCATTAAATACAACTCATGAGACCCGTCGTCACTGGCCCTCAGCCTCAGATCGATATTTTTCCAATCATCCAGAAATACCCCTCTACGAAGTTTGAGAAGGCAAGAGACCTTTTCAATATTGGACTACAATCCAGTCCTGGCACGCCCACTCTAAATCACTCAGGCCTTAACATTTACGTTTAGGCCTTCGCGGTTACCTGTTATTTTTTCGGAGACAAACACAAACAAATTAAAAGTAGATATTTAGATATCATGTTTATCGACGAAACAAATCTTGAGCAGGTGGAAAATGTTGGGGTGCTAGTTGAGTTTAGGGGGAATTTGGACAAGTGGAGTTTCAATTAGTAAGAAAAAGAGGGGTTAAAGTGTAATAAGGACAAAGTAGTTGAAGGCCTTTTGAATATATTTTACAGATTGTTGAAAGTGAATATGGAGGAAGACTTTTTAAATGCTTTCTCATATTCTTATTACTTGTCTGGTACAACAATGGAGAACAACCGTGCTCCTTACATAGAGCACTTAGCCGGCTTTCTCAACCGACAATTACAAGTCTAGAAAAAACTTAATTTTGCACATGTTTTGCATGTGCTAGTTACAATGAAATTCTTCCCAATGTCTACACCTTCTAACTTAAATACATTTTTAAGGGTTGTGCTAGTGACCACCCTTAGGGTGTCCACGGAATAAAAATAAAATACACATGCTGGTTATGCGCGGATCCCCATGGGTGAAATGCGTGCAAGTCAGTCTTGTCCCATCACTCTCTCTTCCGTCTCTTACCACTCTCTCTCCCTCTCTGACTTTTCTCTCTCTCATTTCTTTGTCTACTCTACTCCCCCTCTACTCAACCCACTTATTTCTCTCAATTTATTCTTTACAATTAAAATGTTTATAACTTTTATTTTATGTCTAAAAATAAAAAAAAATTATATATTTAAAATCTACTCGACGGCATCTAGTAAAGGGCTGGGTTTTAATCTCAGCCATCCAAATTAAAGGCTGAGATCTTGTGTCATTTGTTGTGTTTTTTGATGTGTCTACAGAACCGCCCCCAATATAATTATGGAAAAGCAAGATATGCAAAAAAAAATTCCCAAATCAAAATTAAATGAAATTTTCATAATCACTTTATTGAATTCTATGCTAAAAAAGTCTAAATTGAATTAAATTCATTTAGGCTAGTTGTGTCTTAAGGCATTTCCATTGTCATGATTTGGTATTAATGTTGACTATTTTTTTGTAAGTTTTATCGTTGTGTCGGGTTAGTGTCGAGATATTTGACACATTTATGTTAAAATGTACTTTGACACTAACCCGAAAAGACATGAAACTTGAAATAACACCCGCCCCTAGTTGCTACAGTAGCCCCCTTTGAAAGTGCGTGCATGATACGCTCCATTAAGTATTATTGTGGTACTACTTGTTACGTACGGTTTTAGTGTATTTTTTTTTCCGGCAAAAGAAAATATATATTAATAAGAAGAAAGTGACCATGGGACAACAAACTGAGGAAGAAAATGGCTTTCGGTTGATTAGGAATCAACCCAAAACTGTTGTGCCGAAACCCGAAGTAGAGAATATAAACACAAGCAACAAGAAAACAAGAGACAAGGATTTACGTGGTTCCCCCCCAAGCACGAGCTCTAGAGGTACGTCCACGGGGAAAGAGCAAGAGGATTCACTAACAATGGGGAGAAATACACAGAGCCGGCTATACCCGTAACTCTCACTTGAAGCATCCACACAATATCTAGGGACAAATCTCTGAGGCGCGACCTACAGAGCATCAAACGTCTCACACACACTAGAGAGACTCACACAAACCCTAGATATATCAAATCCCAACTCAAGACCAAAACCCTAGGAGGCCACAAGGCTCCTATTTATAAGAAAGTACAAAAAATTAGGTCAAAACCTCTTTAAAAACGCGCAGCCGCACACATTCGCGTAACGGTGGTCCGGACGAGGATTTCGGTGGTCCGGACTACCGAGTCAGAATGTCCGAAAATGTCCCAAAATCCACTGGTCCGGACGGGGCTTTCCTTGGTCCGGACCATAGGTCCAGAAAATGACTTTTAGCACCAAATTTTGCACCTTTCTTCGACCGTCTTGAATTCAAGGCATATCTCCAACAATCTCCACCTTGACTTGAATTCCCTTCCAAGCCAACAACATAGTGCAATCCTCTCAACACTCGCTCTTCCCCACAACGCCCCTCTCGGGGCAGCCCCACACGGGGCTCACATCAATGGCACCAACAAACAAGGCGCAAGCACCTCTGCTTGACCTTGTTTCCACTACTGAGTAAACCCAGCCACACGTGCCTCCATAAGCTCCACCTTGAGCTTAACACTGCAACTCCCCTCACGGAGTCAATCACCAACGAGCAACCATCTTCCACCAAATGTCGACCACATGCATCCATTACTGATGCCAAAGAAGATGTGCTCAAACTCCACCCGGAGTTAACCGACTCTACCGCAGAGTCTTGTATGCCCTTATGCATACTCCCAATAGTTGAACCTGAATTTCTCTCAATAGATGAAGATCCCAACGATGCAGCACCCACAATCGTACTACCATCAAGCACATAGAGGTTACCCAATTTCTGACCCTTCACAAAAACCCGAGCACCCAACGATGCACTCAAGACTCCACCTTCAGCAGCATACTTCCAACCCACGGAGTCGAGAGCGCCCAAAGAGACAAGGTTCCTCCTCAAATCTGGTACATGCCGAACACCAAGCAATGTCCTCACAATCCCATCATACATCCTGACCTTGACTGTTCCAACCCCAACAATTCTACAGGGCATGTTATTCCCCATAAGAACTGTATCACCGTGAACCGCCTCATATGTATCAAACCAATCCCTATGCGGACACATGTGGTAGGAGCATCCAGAGTCAAGAATCCACATATTTTCACAACAGACATCGACATCGCTTACTGCCAAAGCAATGGCATCCTCAAACCCTTCCGGATCATCTTCGACATAACCAGCAACACCCTTCTCTACAAACTTGTCCTTTACCCTCGGACAATTTTTCACCATGTGCCCAAATTTCTTACAGTAAAAACACTGTATTCCATCCATATATGTGGTTTTAGAGCTAGAAATCCCTCTACTGCCCGAATCCCTCCCACCAGTCTTTCCGCGCACCACCAAAGCTTGATCATCATGAACACTACTCTCACCGGATACCTTTTTCCTCAATTCTTTAGAATACAAACTAGACTTTACGTCCTCCATGGAAATCGTATCCCTCCCATATAACATAGTAGTCACAAAGTGTTCATATGATGCAGGTAAAGAACATAACACAATAAGGGCCTGATCTTCATCATCAATCACAACCTCAATATTTTTTAAATCCATAATAATTCGGTTCAACTCATCTAAATGGTCTTTAATGGGCGTACCTTCCTTCATACGAAAAGTATAAAGGCGCTGCTTCAAGTACAACCGGTTGGTTAGCGACTTCGTCATATTGATGCTCTCCAACTTCAACCAAATACCGGCTGCCGAATCTTCCTCCCCAACCTCGCGAAGCACATCATCGGCTAGACACAATTGTATTGAACTGAGTGCCTTCGCATCAAGATCCTCAAACACACTATCTTGCATATCAGCAGGTTTCTTCGACACCCCCAACAAAGCCTTGTTTGTTCCTTGTTGCACCAACAAAGCCTTCATCTTGATACGCCACAAACTGAAAGAAGCGCTTTGCCCATCAAACTTCTCAACTTCAAAGCGAGTCGCCATTGAAAACGACCCCAAATACACAAACGCAGCGGAAAACACAAGCCTCGGTTGGAACCCGGAGCTCTGATACCAATTTGTTGTGCCGAAACCCGAAGTAGAGAATATAAACACAAGCAACAAGAAAACAAGAGACAAGGATTTACGTGGTTCCCCCCCCCAAGCACGGAGCTCTAGAGGTACGTCCACGGGGAAAGAGCAAGAGGATTCACTAACAATGGGGAGAAATACACAGAGCCGGCTATACCCGTAACTCTCACTTGAAGCATCCACACAATATCTAGGGACAAATCTCTGAGGCGCGACCTACAGAGCATCAAACGTCTCACACACACTAGAGAGACTCACACAAACCCTAGATATATCAAATCCCAACTCAAGACCAAAACCCTAGGAGGCCACAAGGCTCCTATTTATAAGAAAGTACAAAAAATTAGGTCAAAACCTCTTTAAAAACGCGCAGCCGCACACATTCGCGTAACGGTGGTCCGGACGGGGCTTCGGTGGTCCGGACTACCGAAGGTGGTCCGGACGGGAATTTCGGTGGTCCGGACTACCGAGTCAGAATGTCCGAAAATGTCCCAAAATCCACTGGTCCGGACGGGGCTTTCCTTGGTCCGGACCATAGGTCCAGAAAACGACTTTTAGTACCAAATTTTGCACCTTTCTTCGACCGTCTTGTATTCAAGGCATATCTCCAACAAAAACGCCAACAAGCAACATGGTCAACATGACCCAAAAATAAGAAGCAGAAGAAAAGAAATAAATTCCACCAGATACAACCCAATATTCCCAGCATAACCTCAATCAGAACCTCCATCAGAACCACATCGGCCCTGTTCGTTTCCCAGTTTAGTTTTAGTTTTAGTTTTGATGACATCATCATTTCCCTCATTTCTCTCTCTATCTCTTTCCACTCATTACACCTGATAACACCATCAAAACTAAACTATCTAACCAAACACAGTCATCATGTCTCAGTTAAGCAAACTTGTCTAGATTTGGATTAGTACAGAGGAGTTTTGGCCAATTTCAGCTTTTTAATTCCTTGTAAACATCTTTTAATGTCCTCCAGGAAATAATCTTGAATGTTGAAACATACCTTGGTTTGGTCCACAATGCAATTTTTGTTTTGGATGCAGTCCACAAATTTAGCATTGAAAACAATCTTGTTTCTTTCTAGCCACAAGGTCCATAAGACATGCAGCAAGTCAAAAACGGTTATGGATTTCAAAAAATTTACTATTCCCGTCAATATTCATATTAACCCTGTTATGTATGATCTTATATAGTCACTACAAGAAATTACACTTTTAGTGACCAGTTTTGGTGACCAATTGCATTTTGGTCACGGAAAACAACCAAATGGTGACCAAAAATACGGTGGTCACAAAATCTTGGTCATTCAGTGACCAAATAAATTGTTGGTCATAGAATGTTCTACCAATGGTGAGTAAATTTTGGTTAGTCACTGAAAGTACTATAATTAGTGACCAGATTATGGTTAGTCACAGAAAAGTGTGAACAATTGGTGACCAATTCTACATTTGATCACCAATTGTTCAAATCCTTCTGTGACTAACTAAAATCTGGTCACTAATCATAGTATTTTCAGTGACTAACCAAAATCTACTCACCATAGGTAGAACATTTTGTGACCACCAATTTATTTCGTCACTGAATAATTAGTTTGGCGACCAAAATGCTGTGGTCACCGATTAAATAATGTTTAGTGACCAAAATATTGTGGTCACCGAATAAATTTTGTTTTGCGCCACTTTTAGGGGAAATATTCTTCATCCCGATGAAAGGGTTTTTAAAACCCGATAAAGCCAAAAATTTGCATGAATGATTTAATCAACAAACACAACGAAATCAATGATCTCGATCGTCATGATTGAGTCGCGATCATGTGTCTACTATACATCCAACTATGGCACAAGACTTAGTTTACTATCAGTCGCGTCCCGATAAAGGGGCTTTCTAAACCGGATCGAGCCAAAATTTTGCATGAGTGATTTAATCAACCTTAACAACGAAATCAACGATTTCGATCCTTATGATTGTATTGCTATCGTGTGGCCATTGTATATATAACTACTACACATGACTTAGTTACTATCAATTGCATCCTGATGAATGGACTTTCTAGACCCGATCGAGCCAAAGTTTTACATGAGTGATTTAATTAATAAGTACAATAAAATCAACCACATTGATCATCGTGATTGTGTCGCAGTCGTATTGGTACTGTACATTCTATTACTACACAATACTTAGTTCACTACTAAGTAAGTTGAACGTATAAATTGTAAAGGTTTTTGTCGAGTATATTTTTATAGTGATTGATCTGAACCGTTAGGATTTAACATTTGACTTATTCCATTATTTTCACCAAATTGCAAAATCATTGAATATTGATAACTACATGGTCAGAAGCCGTTAATGCTTCCGGAGGCATTAAAGCCTTATAAAGCACCACCTGAGCTCCAACTGAGATCTTTTTTTTTTTTTTACTATCAGAACTGTCTATCTTTTACAAAATATGGATTAGATTATTTTGTACTAGAATGAAGTTAATCGCGTATCATTAGACAGTTGATCGGACGAAAAATATCATTCTATTATAATTTGCAGACTGATGAAATTCATTTTTGCATGATGTGTAATAGTCATTGAAGCAAACTTTCAGGGAGCAATTAAATTTTGGTCACCAAAGATACATTAAAAAGCTTAGAAAATTGGAGAAAATTTTGGGTGCAAATAGGGTATGAGTGACGTGGTGCCTCTTCGGCACATCCGAGCTGTCCAAAAATGCGTCGGACGACTCGGATGAAAACACATTTTTTCTTTTCTTTTCTTTTCTTTTTAAAAATCCGGATGACACTTTTAATCTGGACCGTTGGTTACATTGTTTGGACGGCCCGGATATGCTGAGAGGGTACCACGTGGTACCCTCTCAGTACTCAAAATTTTCTCCCGAAATTGAAAGGGCACCAAACCATTTCGTGAAGTGCGCCAAAGCAATTTGGTGGGAAAATTAGGCGCCATTCTAATATTTTAGGTGACCACTAATTAGTCACTGAAGTAAAAATGAGAGAAACGAAAGAGAGAAACGACACAGTTTTATATGGTCAAAGACTCAAAGCTTAAATGTTTTACAAGGGAAAGTAAAGGGCTCAATGGCTAACTTATTCTTTCACTCTCTCTATCTCTGATTTTCTAGGGCAGTGAAACCATCGACATCCACCATCGAAATCCACCGTCTTTGCCATCGTCATCCACTGTCTCCACCATCGTCATCCATCGTCGCCGACACATCTGTCACAGATATTTGTTTCCCCACAACTATTGCTGGAACTCGCGAACACCGAAGGCAATCTCTGAACTCGCGAAATCTCCGAACTCGTCGCCTCTTTCTGTTAGACACGAAAGACTAGCATACAGGTTTTTACTCTCCCTTAAACTAGTAGTTGAGGAAGTAGGGTTAAACGTTTATTGTTTCTGGGTTTCATGCCTTTAGTAGTTGTGGAAATAGGTTTAATATTCAACCCCAAAGAGATAAGTGATTAATCAAGTGCAAATGTTTTGTATTTTACAAATTTCTGAAGTGTTTTTTCAAGTGTGGTGATTAATAAGGGTTTTTTTTTGTTTTTTTTTAACAGCATTCTTAATTTTGATGATAGGTTCATTTGTCCACCCAACTGCATAACCCGTAATACCTCTGGCTTGTGGGTGGTTGCCGGTATCTAGGTTTACCTCATAGATGTCTACCTTATACCTTATTCGGTTCACATTGATGATTAGATTTTACAGATAGATGAAGCTTTAATCCTTTTGTCTCTCACATTGATGATTATATTAATAAGGGCTTATGGTATACCACATTGGTTATTTGCTTTTGTTTTATGAAAATTTATTAGTACTTAGCCCTCAAATTGTTCTGCTAGACCATATTCATCATTTACCCCTTTACTCAAAACTAATTTGGCGTGAAACCCCTGAAATCGTACTCTGTGTGTGTGTGTGTGTGTGTGTGTGTGTGAGAGAGAGAGAGAGAGAGAGAGAGAGAGAGAGAGAGAGAGAGAGAGTGTGCGATTTTTCTCTTCATGCATGAGTATGTGTGTGTGTGTGTGTTAAATCTAAGATCTATGAAGGATTTTCTAATAAGCAAGAGTTTTTTAAGAGAACAATGGCAGATTTTAACAAACACGGATATAGCCGCCAGGTTCTTTTTCTTTGTGCTTCATTTGTTGTGGGTTTTGATTTGTACTGACTTTAGTGGATATAGCTCTTTAAGTTCTATTGTAAGCTTTCTTTTATTATAATACTGTAGTTATGGGCTAATAAAGTATAAGGTGGGGTTTTAATATATGTTTGTAACCTTACTTTTTGAGTTGACCTTTCTAATGCTAATTGTTTTAATTTTTTAATCATTGAACTGCGTTGAGTAAAATAAAAGAAGCGATTAGTGGATTTTAACATTTTCTTGGGTAAGCTGTTTTCTATGATTTTTTTTAAATTTTATTATCTGGCCTCTTTTATTATTTTAAAAAAAAAAGCACGTGTGGGTACTTCCCTGACCAGGGAAGCTAAAACCAAGACAAGAAGATCCTGTTGTAAAATGAAATTCATGTGGATTCACACTATTATCTTTTTATTTTTAGTACATCGAGGACTATTATACTTTATTTACATAAATAAAAATAACTGAAATAATGGTTTCACTGTTGTTACAGGTGTTAATTTTATGAGTTCAATGCTTCAAGTATTCTGGCTTAGGGTGTTCAAATAATGGTTTCACCTTGAATTTGCAATAATGGTTTCACCTTGAATTTGCAGTACATCAATACAGTTTCTTTGCTTGTGGGGGTGTTTAGCTGAACACCAAAGCCAAGCTGTAGTGCCACCTGTGATAGCAATCAAATACAATAAAAAAAACGGTTTATGTGTAATAGCTGGGAAACCTCCTATTTCCAAGAGGTTAGAGGTCTAGGTAGAATGAATGTGTGAATGCAAATTACTATTCCTATTCCTATTCCTATTCCCAAGAGGTCTAGGTGGGATGAATGTGTAAACTAGTGGTTGCATACATTAAATACTCTGCATGTAGACTAAAGAACACCATGTCTAGAGTAGCCGTTATTGTGCCACCCCTGCTGCAGTTAGCATAAATAAGCTCTCGCAAGGGAACAATTTTAGAGAATTGTGCCTGGACTTGTGGTTAAACCTATGAAAGCAGATCGTGGGATGTGTTATTAATCCTTTCAGATAAGGTGCTGAACATGTAAGAATATCTACCACACTATTGTGTTGACTTGGCCAGAGTTCCAGGTTTATGTATCTGTCTTTAAGTACCAGATTCTCTTATTCCTGTATGGACCCTAGAACAAAACATTCTATTCAGGTTTCTGAAGCCTTCATTTAGGCGTTTACAAGATTGTCATAGACTTGGCTGTTAACAGAATGCAATATGTATGCTGGTAAAAATGTTTAGATATGTATACTAGTTGAAATGTTTAGTATAGAACTATGCATGATAGCAAGCAGCCAAGTACAATGTGTATTTTTGTGTGGGTTCGGGTTATAGGCATCAAATTCCTCGTCAAAAAACTAAAATAATGATCTTATAACGGGTTTGCCACCGAAACCATGGAGCAATTGCATATTTGGCATCAGTTTGTTTCTTGATTTCTATTTCCATTTTCTGCAAATTAGCCAACAGTTTGAAGATCCATATTGAGTCTTTTTTGTAAGCAATTTATTGTTATTCTGTTAAAGAATAGGGACGAGATATGAATGAGACAAGAAAATAAGGAAGGCATGTGATTTTTTTGGTAACTCCACGGGGGATTCCTGAGTTATTAGTGAAGTATGTTACATTTTCATGTTTTTTTGTTTCTTAATTTTTTGCTATATAGTACTTCATTTATATCTTGAAATCCTGAATTTTTTAGTAGAAGGAGAAGTTAGGACAGTATATTCGTTTTTCAACTCATGCTAGTACAATTTTTTAGAATTGCTTGTCTCTAGTATCCAATTAAGTGTAAACTAATACATTGATGTTG
>JADGMU010000378.1:0-10539 GCA_016920895.1 Vaccinium myrtillus | reverse complement strand
ATCCCCAATTTAAATACTATATTGATATAATCTAACTCTTTTAAAAAATAGTCTTTGTGAAGACAAATAATTCCAGCTTCCAATCCAAACTCTCAAGTATGAGTCTTCATATCTATCAAATTCTACCAATTAATAGGGCGCTCTGTGAATTCTGAAAAGCCCTTAACAATATCAGATTTGGCTAAATTAGTGTAGGTACTCATAAAAAAAACATTTTTAAAAAAAATCCGTGGTTTTAATCATCTTTACAAAACATGAAAAGGGTCCCACAAAATATCAACGTTCGGAATATAGCAACATTTAGAAACGCAAAACACTAAAAAAAAAAAAAAAAGGACACCAACGTGCATGGGCAATACTGTTGGCTCGTGAATAAACACGGGCAATATAGTCATTTAGCTTAAAAGGTAAAAAGTCATTTCAAAGCAATCAAAACAAGGCTGAAGGCTGTCAAGCCTGTCTCATTTGGAAGCGTGTAACTGCCCTTAATAGTTCGCCCAATGGGCGTATGGTAGAAAAACCCTTTTCGAAATACTTTTTTTTTTTTTTATCAGAATTTCCAAATACTTAATTACTAGAAAACTCGATCGCGACATCATATAAGGATTGGGGAGACTAGGATAACCATACAATACAAATCTACATCCCAAAATTTCAACCATTTTCCTTGCGGGTTTGTGAAAAGGATTGATGAATAATGAACGGTGATGTGGATCATTTACTGCAATTCCCCACCATTTTTTAAGAAAGGGGATGTGGATTTCAAGTCTGCTAACGGGGAATAATGAATAATGAATTATATCAATACAGCAGACTACAAAACTAGCAGTCTACTTTCAAGTTTTATATCAATAATTCATTATTGTGATTGGTGTAGTAATGAAGTTTTGTGTCTCGAGCATTTGTAGTTCTGAATGAGATTTCAGTGGGTAAATGCAATCCTAGTGAGAAAACAGTCACAGCACTAACGGGGATGTGGATCATTTACTCTTTTAAAGAAAGGGGATGTGGATTTCAAGTCTGCAAATGCCGTAAACTATTTAGTGAAAAGCGGGTCATTTTGGAGTTGCAGATCCTCAAGTTTGAAAATTAGTGGAAAGTTGGAAACTATGTGCCCAACTCCCAATAAAAATGCAAAAACTTAGCGTACACAAATGGTATCTAGTTCCGTGTCACTTATTAAATGATAATTCAATAACTACAGTATGAACACAAGCTACTAAAATCAGCATGCATCCAAATTTGACAGAAACTACAGCCGAAAGAGTCACAACACTCACAAAAATCCTAGTGAGAAAACAGTCACAGCACTCACAAATTAAAAATAGTCTTTGTGAAGATCAAGGGGATGTGGATCTTGAATTCTAAAAGAGTTAGATTATATCAATATAATTGATACTTTTACTTCTAGAAATGAAATACCGAGCACGAGTAATATTTTAGTGATACTCATGTGTTCATGAGATGATATGTATTGGGACTTTATATTTCCCGTATTGTGATTGTTGCTTGTAAAAATTGATTAAGTAATTATTTTTAAAGACACAAAATTTAGATTAAGCCTTGGACACACATAATTTGCTCAGAAATTAGAATCGTCTGATGCATAAAATCTCGTACGTGCTTATCTTTGTTCTTGTTCAGACACGAAAATGAGTTGCCCAAAGTGGACATATTCGTGTGCACCGCCAACCACGAGATAGAGCCGCCAATGATGGTAATCAACACGGTCTTATCAGTCATGGCGTACGATTACCCGCCGGAGAAGCTCGCCGTGTACCTTTCCGACGACGGTGGATCGAATCTCACTTTCTATGCTCTGTTGGAGGCTTCTTCCTTTTCTCGACATTGGATACCTTTCTGCAAGAAATTCAACGTGGAGCCCAGGTCACCGGCGGCTTATTTTGCCTCCGGTTCTTGGGATGCTATCATTAAGGATAAAGAATTCGCTTCAGTCAAGGTAATAATTATTATTAGTCCTATTTTGTGAATTCAACTTTTTTATGAGAAGTACCAAAAAAAGGAAAGAAGTACACATTTTTATTTGTTAACTTTTTAAAATGACTGTATATTTTGGGACAGCCAAAAAAGGAAAAAAGGATCAACAATTTGAGACGTAGGGGGTACTAAATTGTATGGCATCTAATCTACATTTTATGGCGTAGTATTTTTCTCCGCTGGGATCTTATCCACATCTTAGAAAATGAAAAAAATTTGACCCACACCTATTCCTGATTTGTTGTGCAAACGAGTCAAGCTTTGTACTGTTCGAGTCGGCTTGTTATTCTTTTTTTTTAATGAGGGTAAGAGGGTAATTCCACTCACCAACTCACCAAGGCAATTCAAGTCTGGTCGTTATTAAAATGAGCTTAAAAATCAAGTTTGAGGTCTCTCGTTTGTAAACTAGCCTAGCCTTTACAAATGAGCTGACCCGTGATATTGAGTGTTGAGCTCGGCTCATTTACTACACGCGCCTAAAATTCAAGTTCGAGCTTAACTTGAATACTAAACGTGTCAAGCGTAGCCGAGCCATTTAACAAACTGACTAGTAGCTCGATTTGTCTGCAACCCAACTCGGGAAGAGATTAAAATATGGAGACATTATCGATGAATAGAGTAATACCGATATTTTGAGTTTTGATGATGAAGTCAGTCATGACTGTATATAAACACCCGAATCCTCAAGCACCTCAAAAAACAGTACAATAATGATCGAATGATTCACGCCATCAATTCGCTTTAAACCAATAGACAATTATTGAAAAGCCATCTCCGACATTTGCTGTATTGATATAATCTAACTAAATAGTTAGAAATTATTTAGTGATTTCTACAAAAGGTAAATGATCCACATCCCTCTTGACTTGAAAGGTAAATGATCCACCTAGTGGACGATGTGGATCATTTACCTTTTGTAAATACGCTGGTTGACTTGTTCTGATAGGTAAATGGGGCCCCTGCTAGTGGACGATGTGGATCATTTACCTTTTGTAGATATAATTCATTATTCAGTGGGTAATGATGAATTACCCACTGAAATCTCATTCAGAATAGCGGCAGTTGTTTTCCAGCTGAGACTTGTACCATGTTTCTCAGAGCTCTATCGATGCTTTCACCCCATGGAAACGATATAGCAAACAAAGGAAACAACAAAACTTGAGATTCACCCACCATTAATATACAATTTACTATTCAGCCTAACAATGGCATATTCAGTCTGCAACATGGAGACAAATAAGTTCTTCATCCCCTTGATCTTCACAAAGACTATTTTTAATTTGTGAGTGCTGTGACTGTTTTCTCACTAGGATTTTTGTGAGTGTTGTGACTCTTTCGGCTGTAGTTTCTGTCAAATTTGGATGCATGCTGATTTTAGTAGCTTGTGTTCATACTGTAGTTATTGAATTATCATTTAATAAGTGACACGGAACTAGATACCATTTGTGTACGCTAAGTTTTTGCATTTTTATTGGGAGTTGGGCACATAGTTTCCAACTTTCCACTAATTTTCAAACTTGAGGATAGTAAACCCTGAATCCATAAAGCAGACTATAGAGCACTCTTTTAAAAAATAGTCTAGTAAAAATGCAAAAATCAAGGGGATGTGAATTCTACAAAAAATACACTTTTGTGGGTTTCAGAAAAGCAGTCAAGAGGAATAGAAGACTATAGAGCACTATGAAATCTTAGGTGACTTATGTGCTTATGATAATACGACAAATGACTTCGCAGATATACCTAAGTTTTGGCAACAAAAAGGCGGAGGAGGAGGAGGAGGAGGAGGATAATAAGTCATTGAAGCTAAGAGTTTTGAAAACCTTGATGATGTTATGTATCGGATACCATTAGAGCAGATTGAGAAGATACACTGGCAACCGTATCTCTTCCTTGATGAAGCTAGTCAAAGCGGCAACAAACTTCTTGCTCAATTCGAGATTGAATCAGGGCTGATTCTCAACGTGAGAGACGTGCATGGGGACTTGATTAAGGTGGATTTTGTTGTGCATTCCGGGTCACACACGTGCACACAAGAAATCTGAGAAAAACTCCCTTGAATATATTCACACAATATACAAGTTGAAAAGCCTCTCCGGGGAGCAATAACCGGCTCCCACTCCGGCGGAGGAAGCCACAACCGGCTTCCCCTCTCACACTCTCAGCCTGTTCCGCTCACATTGTGCTACCACACACCAAATAAAGGAGACAACAAGAGTATATATAGAGATACAAATCCTAAAACCAATAGGAAATCCTAAACGCAATAGGAAATTACTCCCATCCGGCTCACACGGGGTGGAATCCCAACAGACTTGAAACCTTGGCACGACATCAATAAGGCGAAGATGAAAGTGGAAGAAAGGTGTGGAATCCCTCTCGAGTTGCAGATGCTTACTTACGGAGATGAGGAACTCGATGATAAAACAACCTTGAGAGATTGTGAACAAATTTTCGGCAGTCTAAGGAATTTAAGGTGGAAGTGTGGTGGAAGTGCCTGGTCCTTCTTTTGGCCCTCTTACGACGGTAGCAGCTGTTCAAAAGACATGGGTGACAAGATGATGCCGAGGGAAATCAAGGACTTCCATGGATATCTTTAGGGTATATTTTCTTTGCATTTGTTGAGACAGTTTTCGTTGTTTTAGCAGTTCTCCGGGGGTTCTCTATCGGTTTTTTTGGCTGCTAGAAACACTTTTTCCTGTGTTCTTTTAAAATATTGACAATCTTCCAGTAGATAACATAGTTTTCTACTCATCTAGTACATCATACATGATGGTCTGATGGAGATGAAATCATGCAAAAACAGATTACAACCATTGATTGACATATTGGCTTTTCGTAATATGGTCATTTTTGTGTAGTTGATAGGCTCCGTGGATTCTCAATTGAAGCCACTTGAGCTATCGAAAACTTTCAGTTTTTTTAGATCTAAAATTACAGTCAGAATATGTATATCGGGACTAAAATTGTCGGCGCAAAGTCAATCTCAAAAAAGAAAAGGCAAAACTTGACTTGATTTTTATTCAAAGTGCTGTATGGATTTATCACCTGAAATTTGGAGTACAAGTTTTTTTTTAGAAACGGGAATTTTCACTTGCAAAGTTGAAAATCAACTGAATACAGTATCCAGAGTACAGTGGGATGCTCATGCCCTGAACAGGCAAGGGGAGGGGATTATCAATAAACCGCGGATACAACAATTAAGCACTAAACCCCATAATGTTAGGATCGGATCCGCACTGAACTACCACAAAATGTTGGAAGCAATGACAGTATGCTTACTTGATGGAACGAGCACCATCAGGTCGATTCGTAGAAGCCGGCGGCAGAGGAAATTACAAAGCATTATTATCCTCAAAAAACACGACTACTAAAAGATTCAACTACAAATAGAGCATAAACCCGATGGAGATTAACGAGCTCTCCCAAGCAAGCTAAAACAATTACTCAAGCCGAATTGCTTAGATTGCGTGGTGGTTTGTTTATACAACCCATTTTATGACCCAAAAAAAAAAAAAAAGAGGAAAAATAGTATGCTATTCCACCTTGGATTCTTTCAAAGGCGGACATACATAGTGGCAAGGGGAGTCAGCTGACCCCACTGGGTTGAAATTTCCTATAGACATGCATATAGATTTTTGGAACTAAGGGTAATTTTGCTCCAAGACTCTATACTCTCTTGTTTGTATATCTTGTCTCAAGTAATCTAAAATAATTACAATCTTGCCAACTTGGTTCACACGAATCACACCTGATCTTTTTTCTTTTTTTGTGGTGCCACTACTTTTTAACTCTCTATCGAAAAAAAAATAAAAATTGGTTCACCTCTTGATTTTTTTTCTCTCTCTCTCATATTTGAGCAAAGCAACACTTTGATTATCAGGTAAAACCTAATCCTTGGGCTTTGAGAGAAAAGTTATTTTTTCTTAGATAAATTGTAGATTTAAGAACTTGAATGTTGTGTATTAACTAATCAAAGTAAACATCGATCAAGTCATAAAATTGCCGACATAGGATTTTTTATTTATTTATTCATTCATATATGTGTGCAAATGTGAGCCATGAAATATTATATAGGCAGTGCTGCGGTGGCAATGTAATGACGGTGATTATCGTATGTCGGCCCATTCAGATTCAAGTGAATGGTATACAAATTTTTGAAAAAAAAATATTTAGAAAAACATTTTCTTTTAAAGTCAAAATGACACGACTTTACGTAGATGACATTTAAAATGGAACGGAAGGAGTAAATAACATCATCCATTAGGCTAGCTACCAAACACATTAAAATCCTATATATACACACCCACTGTTCCTTATAATTCGATCCCTTTAAGTTTACAGTACTCCACTAACTTCTTGTTACCACACCACACGACGGAAATGGAAGAAGAGAAGCAGCACCACGGCCTCTTCCACCACAAAAAGGAGGAGGATAACACCCCACCTGATTATGAGAAGGAAGAGAAGGAGCACAAGAAACGTGAGCACCTTGGTGAGCTTGGAGCCGGCGCAGCTGGAGGCTTTGCCTTGGTACGTAATTAGTGTTCTGCCACTACTTATTTTATTTTTTATTTTTGGTCACTGTTCTGCTAGTATGTCTTGATAAATATTTTACGTTGAAACAAATGGAGCCTTAAGTCCGGAAGGGCTTGATCACTCAGCTCAAACTCAGCTGGAGCCTTTGCCTTGGTAAATATTTTACGTTGAAACAAATGGAGCTTTAAGTCCTCTTTCATTTTAATCTCTCGGTGGAAATAGTTCACAAAAATTGATACTTGCCTCATGAACCAAAACGATTGTGCAGCATGAGAAGCACGAGAAAAAGAAAGATCCAGAGCAGGCTCACAAGCACAAAGTAGAGGAAGAAATTGCAGCCGCTGCCGGAGTCGCGGGGAGGTTATGTCTTCCACGAGCATCATGAGAAGAAAGAGGCCAAGGAAGAAGAGGAAGAGGCCCATGGAAAGAAGCACCACCACATCTTTTAAGTTTTAAAATTAATTACCTCTACATATGTCTATTAATTATGTTTACTTGGGATTTCTGATCATGCTTGTACATGAGTGCGCGCGGTGAGCTATATATATATATTACCCACCATAAATAAATAATGATTTGTGTGTTAGTTTTCATTTGTACGTAAATCAGTATTGGATCTCCATGTGTGGTGAGCTATATATTATCTAGTTCTGTTGCCAATTAATGTCGATAATAAAATTATATAGATGAAGAGTAAAATTAGATCTCGTATATCCAACATCACTATTTTGTTTAATTTTATAAAATCTTTGGCAAATTTGGTGTTCGTCAACCCCTAAGGGGTTGGCCTAGTGGTCAAAACTTGGGACTTAGAGAGGTTTGCTCTCTCCTAAACTCTCAGGTTTCAAACCTCACGCCAATCAGTCTTTTCGTCAACGTACTCAATTCCTTTAGCCGGGGCCACTCCACTTTGCTCTGGTTTTAAATGGGGCCCCTGCTAGTGGACGGTGTGATGGTCTCCCGACTCTCAGGATTAGTCGAGGTGCGCGAAAGCTAACCCGGACACCTGGTTATCAAAAAAAAAATTGGTATTCGTCTACCGTTAAGTGGGCATAATTATTGATGTTCGTTAATTTACTTAGAGCTTCTCCGATATTCGAGTTGTTACTGCTAAAAACACACATATATAGCATGATTAAAGACATTCCAGAAAGGGAAATGCTAACGAGTGCAATGTTGCACCCGTTAAGGGTACAAAAAAAGTAAACTTGTGGGTCCCACTTCTACGCTAAAGTATATTGTACTTTAATGTACAAGTGTACTTAAAGATTCAAGTGGGGCCAACAGATGTACTTTTATATACCATTAACGGGTGCAATGGTGCACCCGTTAGCAAGACCCATAAATGATACTAACAAACAGGTCCTTAGGAAAAAAAAAGACACCCTTATGGCATTACAGCGTCTATGGCACCTTTTTTTTTTGTCATTCGTTATTCTTAATCTATTACATGGGGGAGGGGAGAATGAGACTCGATCCCGGGATGCAGTGTGGGATATCCAAGAGTTCTACCGCATAAGCTAGCCATCACTTGCGCGTCTATAGCACTTAGATGATGTATTATCACTGTTGCGCATACAATTTTAATAACAATCACTATTCTTAAGAAGGGTCCATTTTTTAGATGGACATAGTAAAGAGGTTTTTACTTCAATAAGGACATCAACTTTTTCTTTAATGTCAAAAGGATAAATCACCTACACATTTCAAAAATGCCCCTACTAGCCAATGAAAGTGACTAAACCCCCAAACCTAATGAAAGTGTCTAAACCTAAACCCTAGGGTACCCTATGAAAGTGCCTAAAACTCTAGGGTACCCTAAGAAAGTGTCTAAACTACTAAAACCCTATAATTGGAAAGTGCACCCTAAACCTAAACGCTAGGGTACCCTATGAAAGTGCCTAAAACTCTAGGGTACCCTATGAAAGTGTCTAAACAACTAAAACTGTAACACCCAGGTTCTAAAATAGTGCTTATGTGCCTTTAATTAGATTAGTGAACTTGCAGTTCAAAAAGATTAGTGAACCATGATTAGGGATTAAAATCTAAGTCCAAGTGATGGAATTAGACTAGGGCCTCCTTTGGGTAAAAAAACCATTGTGGTTTATTTTTCGTCTTTATTCACAAAACTTTAAGTTTGACTAATAATTTTATACTTTTTAGATTTCTCTCGTAGCGAGGAGCCAAGAAACCACAACAAATCGATCGAAAACTAACAAATGCAAAAAAAATTTGAATAAGGACAAAACCAAAAAAACCAAAAAACCACCAAAAAACCAGTTTTTTCAATTCACCCAAAGGAGGCCTAGGTTTTACCAGGGAGTGAAACACACTTTGTGTCTTTTTTCTTAGCATCACACGTAGCATAGCCTTAGAGGTTCAGCTGTATATGTGTCCTTTTACCCTGAGAGGTAAAAAGCATGACTCATGGGTCACCTCTTAAAACATCTCGAATAATGATACATACACAACAGAATTGCCACAACAAAAAGGCCACAACACCAAAACGACGTCGTTTTGCTGTTGACCCCAAAAAAAAAAAAATCAAAATGCGCTGAAATCTCCTTCAATGTTTTCTTTGATAAGAGAGATAGGGAGAAGGGTGATCCCTCCTCCACCGGCGACCACCGCACCACCGTATTCTTCTCCTTCTCCGGCAACCACCACCACTACCGCATCACTGCCGTAGGCCGCCGCGGTTAAACAAACCACTGTAGTCCGATTTCATCAGGTTTGGGTTCTTAGATTTTTCGCCTAGTTTTGTTCTTAGGTATCTCTCTCTCTCTCTCTCTCTCTCTGCGCTTTCTATCTAAGCTTGTTTCGATTCTACGAATTTGGGGGGGTTTTGCCCAAAAATTAGGGTTCCAATTTTAGGAACCCCAAATTGGGTTGATGGGTTACAAAAAACCCCATTTTTTTCCGAGCCAGAGACTTGTAGGTTGTGATTGATTCCTGAAATCTTGTTTTTTGTCAATTTTTATGTGGTTTTAGTAATCAATAGCTTTTGAATTGGTTCGATCGCCGTTGGTGTGAGAGAGAGCGTTCTGTGATGGTGGTTCGAAGGTCGAGGGCGTTCGAGGAGAGCCCGTCTATTTTTCTCTCGCCGGTGGTGGTGGTCGAGGAGGCCGTCCACCTCTTCATCGTCTCACTGCTCTCTCTTCTTCTCTATTCTCTGTAAATTTTGGAAATGGGGTTGGGAGAGGACTGAGGAGCCCCGATCTGGATTTTTTTTTTTTTTTTTGGGTCAACACCAAAACGACGTCGTTTTGGTGTTGTGGCCTTTTTGTGGTGGCAATTCTGTTGTGTACGTATCATTATTCAAATATCTCAAGGAAAAGGAAAAGAAAAAGAAAAAGAGAGAGAGGTTTCAGACTTTCAGTAAAAAAAAAAATAGAATAGGCTAGCGATCATCTCCTCTTCTTCGGCTGGGCATCGGTTCGGTCCGAATCGCCGATAGTTGTAGGAAGCTCTTATAGCAGGTAATCTCCCTCTCATCATCTTCCTTTTTCTTTCTCGTATTGTTTTTCTTTGTGGACCGCCGCCCGCGGCAGCGGCCATGGTCGAACCCTACCATAATTTTTTTCCCCTCTTTTCTTGACCTGAAACAGAAATAGGAGCAGCGGCAGCGGTTCACCGCTGCTGTGCAAATTGTGTGCTCTGTGTGTGCGTGTGATGTGTTGTGTGTGCTATGTGTGGGTAAAAGTTGTATCCATGGCAGCAGATAGGATTATTTTCATGTATATGTAAAATAGTTGGTTAAAGTTCACTTTCTAGATTAATCACTCTTGGCAGTAGCCTAATTTTTGACACTGGACGATGATGTTCGGTTATTAGAGAAGAGTCCTTTGGTTGATTATCCCAATTCGAAATCAGAATTTTCTAAGTTAACAATCTGGGTATCAAATTGGGTTATGAGCTGCTGTAAGAATTGTTCCTTTTTTTTTTGAACTCCTGTAAGAATTGTTCCTTAAGTACAAAATAAAGGACGTGTTGATATGGGTAGGT
>JADGMU010000377.1:0-68793 GCA_016920895.1 Vaccinium myrtillus | reverse complement strand
AGATAACCCGGAGGGGTACTGTTGTGCATTCCCTGGTGTGCGCATCAGTGCCGATAAATGTGTTTTCAACGACTCGGATTTCACCTCGACACTTTGTAGATCTAAACCGTCCATTGCCAAGATAAAATCCAAGTTGTTGATTGCCGAGATCAACGGCCCTAATGCGCACAATAAATGAGCTGATTTTCTGCAGAGAACTTAAAATAATGCTTTGAACAAATTGAACGATTTCAATCGTTAGTGTGAAACACCGAAATAAATCCCACAAAAATTGGTATACACCAAATGGCGTACCTTATAGTTTTTTTTTTTAATAGTTGGGTCTCTGTTAAACATAACATCTGGAGTATGCAAAGGACTCATGAGCTTCGAGAACCACACTTTCTCAATTCGGCAACTAATCGAACCAGATAAATAAATGAATGTGCCGGTCAACAGTTACAGTAAATTAGAACTCTCCAAAACTCTAAGAAAATTCAAAACGAGAAATTTGCAAAATTAGCGTACAATCAACTTCCTACAAGTAAAATTAGTAAGAAAGGAAAACCTAAATACAGATAGATATGGACCGGGCATCCAAACACATCATTAGACAACTTAGCACTCTAGTTGGCATATCTCTCTCTGATGACCTTGGCAAGTACCTTGGTATTCCCTTGCTTCACTCACGTGTGAAAAAACATCATTTCAATCACATAATTGAAAAAATTCAAAAAAGGCTTACTGGTTGGAAAGCTAGCACTTTGCCCATTACTGGCAGAGCTACGCTTATTCAATCTGTCACTTCTGCCTCCCCCAGTTATTCTATGCAAACTCTAGAGCTTCCCATTTCTGTCTGTAACAGAATTGATAAAGTCAATAGAGATTTTTTATGGGGAGACACTATTGATAGAAAGAAAATTCACCTTCTTAATTGGCACAAGGTTTGCAAAAACAAGGATCAAGGAGGCCTTGGTTTAAAGAAAGCGAACTCAAAATACTTCCCTTTTATCCAAACTTGCGTGGAACATGCATATTGAAAGTCCCAGGTTTGTGGGCTTCTGTCCTAAGAAGTAAATATCTCAGGGAATCATAAGTTCTCAATGCCCCACCAATACTGCGATGTCTCATACCTGGAGAAGCATCCTTCACACCAGATCTCATCTTGATAAAGGTATTAAATGGACCATAGGTAATGGCCATACTGTTAACCTTTGGACTGATTGGTGGTGTGGTGACAAACCCCTTATTGATACTTATCCTGATATTCATTCCAATGAGGGAACCAAGGTTAGTCAGCTTATTGATTCTCAAGGCAATTGGGATATTAGTAGCATATCTCATATTATATCTGATCAAACTTCTAATGAGATTTTCAACATCCATCTCTCACAGTATAGTACCTCTAATGACTGTCCCCATTGGGCTCATTCTTCTAATGGCATATTCTCTGTATCCTCTGCCTATGATCTCATCAATCGTGACTCTGATAGCATTATTGGGTGGAAGTGGTTGTGGAAATTAAAGCTCCCTCAGAAAATTATTGGTTTCCTTTGGACTATTCTCCACAACTGCCTCCCCACCAATCAGTTGAGAGCTCATAGGAAGATGATGCAGACCGGGTTGCGTCAACGTGGTTGGACAGGTTGCGTCCACGTAGGCCTAAAAAGGCCTAAGCATCGATATTGTCAGAATAAAACTGTCGGTATCGATACTGCTCTTGTGTTGTATCGATACCGAGGCACTATTGGGCGAACAGAAGCTACCCGTATCGATACAGGCTTCTCCCTGTATCGATACCGAGTGACCTAAATTTGTCCGGTTGCCTTACCACGTTATTTTGCTGATTATTTCCGACTTTTTCCCTTTTTTGGTAATTTTAGTTTTTCTTTGATTTGACTTCCTTTTTCGGAGTAAGTCAATTAGGGTTTCCAGTTTCCTATATAATAAGTTGTAAGCCTAAACGGCTAGGGTTGGTTATTATTGAATGAAAGAACGAGTTTTACTCATATCTTGATCGTTTAAGGAGGGAGTACCTCTGGGTCGATCTTATTGTTCGTGTTTCTCTTGCACGACTGATTCTGTTCCATAGGCTGCGCTGCATCAGTTGGTATCAAAGCACACGTTGCAATCCTGTCATGGCAGCGAGACGCGTTGGAGGACGTGCAAGAGGGGGTGGTCGAACCGCTGGTATGGACGAAATCTATGAACGAGATGATGTTGCTCGGGATGCTCGGATGGAGGAAGGTTTTGCTGAACTCAAAGCCATGTTTGGAAATATTGTCCAACGCATGGATGCTTTAGAGATCGCTGACCCAACTCGCCGTCGTCCTGTTAGACCTAATCCTCAAGAGGAGGAAGGTTTTTCGGATGATGAGGGTTCCAACCCTTTTGCTGGTCATTACCATCAACGGGGGAGGGATAGGGAGTTCGTGGCTAGAACCCATGACTCTCATGCGTGGGAAAAAAGTATCAAGATTGACCTACCCGAATTTCAGGGCAATCTGTCACCGGAGGAATTTCTGGACTGGTTGAACGCTATAGACGAAGTCATGGATTTCAAAGGGGTTCCTGTGGAGAGGAGGGTTCCTCTTGTGGCGACCAGATTCAGGGGTAGAGCTTCTGCGTGGTGGCAGCAACTGAAAATCAGTAGGAGTCGGAACGGGAAGTCCAAGATTACTGATTGGGAAAAGCTGAAGAAGAAGATGCGGGTGGAGTTCCTTCCCCATAACTATACCCGTATCATGTATCAGAGATTGCAGAATCTTCGCCAGAACACGCGTTCTGTCGACGATTACACCGAAGAGTTCTATCAACTCGTGGCCAGAAACGATTTAGCAGAATCTACGGAGCAGCAGACTGCAAGGTATGTTGGTGGTTTACGTCAGCAAATTCAAGATGAGTTAATGATGTATGATTTGTGTTCTGTTTCGGATGCCCATCAGAGGGCTTTAGTGTTAGAAAAACGGTTCAATAGAAGGCCAGCGGGTAATTGGAACAGTGCTATTCGAACAACCGCGGGGGCTGCACCACCTGTACGTGCAGTTATTCCTCAACCCGCAGTGCCAACAACTAACAGAACGGCGACTGCTGGCTTTAAATGCTTTAAGTGTGGAGAGCCAGGTCATCGTATGTCGGACTGCAGGAAAGGCGATCGG
This sequence comes from Vaccinium myrtillus, assembly GCA_016920895.1. Taxonomy (NCBI): domain Eukaryota; kingdom Viridiplantae; phylum Streptophyta; class Magnoliopsida; order Ericales; family Ericaceae; genus Vaccinium; species Vaccinium myrtillus. The sequence goes on along the minus strand of JADGMU010000377.1, from coordinate 65,656 downwards.
CCAGGAAAGGCCTTGTTCATAGATCAGGAGGGGATTGTTCAGGATGCAACTGAGGATTATGACCAGGATGCTATATACGATGACAATAATGGGGAGATGGAGGAGGTAGAATGTGCAGGTGACACAGGGTCGCCACTGCTGGTGGTTCGAAGGGTGTGTTATGCGCCCGAGAATCTGAAGGGGAGTCGTGGTTGCGCAACAACATATTCCAGTCCACTTGCACAATTGGGGGCAAAGTTTGCCGGTATGTGATTGATTCGGGCAGTTGTGAGAACGTGGTGTCAGAAGAGGCAGTGCAAAAACTGAACTTGAAGACAGAGGCGCATCCCAATCCTTACAAATTGAGTTGGTTGAAGAAAGGTAATGAGGTAAAAGTTTCTCGGCGTTGTTTAGTTTCTTTTTCAATGGCCTCTAAATATAAAGACAGTGCATGGTGTGATGTTGTGGCTATGGATGCGTGTCATCTGCTTTTGGGGCGCCCGTGGCAGTATGATCGTAAGGTCGCACATGATGGAGGGTCTAACACTTACAGTTTAATTTATGGTGGTACAAAGATCAAATTATTACCGTCTAGGGAGTCAGCCCCTGTGGGCCCTAATCTGTTAGCAAGAGCGCAGATGGAAGAGGAGATCGCTGAATCTGGGGTTGCTTATGTTTTGGTTGGGAAAGATGTTGGGCAGGATCAATCCGAGACTGCAGTTCCGGCTATTATTCAGCCCCTTTTGTTGGAATTTGGGGATGTCTTTCCAGAGGAGTTACCGGAGGGATTGCCTCCGCTACGTGACATTCAGCACCAAATTGATTTGGTGCCCGGTGCTAACTTGCCGAACCGAGCCCACTACCGGATGAGTCCAAAGGAGCATGAGGAGTTGCGTAGACAGGTGGAAGAGTTGCTGTCAAAGGGTTTCATCCAAGAGAGCCTCAGTCCTTGTGCAGTTCCGGCTTTATTAACTCCAAAGAAGGATGGATCATGGAGGATGTGCGTGGACAGCCGGGCTATCAATAAAATCACTGTGAGGTACCGATTTCCCATTCCACGCTTAGATGATTTGTTGGATCAATTATCAGGGGCCAAGGTGTTCAGCAAATTGGACTTAAGGAGTGGCTATCATCAGCTTCGGATCAGACCGGGGGATGAGTGGAAGACTGCCTTTAAGACTCGTGAGGGTTTGTATGAATGGCTGGTTATGCCATTTGGTTTGTCAAATGCGCCTAGTACTTTCATGCGTGTGATGAACCAAGCGCTGCGACCGTTTATTGGTAAGTCTGTTGTAGTATATTTCGACGATATTTTGATTTATAGTGCCACGCCGGACTTACATATGCAGCATTTAAGAGAAGTTCTGGAAGTCCTACGAAGGGAGAAACTGTTTGGGGGTCTGAAGAAGTGTGCCTTCATGACAGACTCAGTCCTATTTTTGGGATACATTGTTTCGAAGGATGGCCTTGCTGTGGATGAGTCAAAGGTGGAGGCGATCAAACAATGGCCCGGGCCACGGACTTTGTTTGATATTCGGAGCTTCCATGGATTGGCGTCATTCTATCGCCGATTCATACCACACTTCAGCACTATTATGGCTCCGATCACAGAGTGTATGAAAGGAGGAAGTTTTACATGGACAGAAGGGGCAACAGAGGCTTTCAGAGAGATCAAGTTGAAGCTAACTAGTGCTCCAGTGCTAATCCTTCCAGATTTTTCGCAGCCGTTTGAGTTACATTGTGATGCCTCGAAGGTAGGAATTGGGGCTGTTCTTAGTCAGAATTCGAAGCCGGTTGCTTACTTCAGTGAGAAGCTCAATGGGGGAAAGGTGAATTACAGCACGTATGATGTGGAGTTCTATGCAGTTGTGCGGGCTTTGCACCATTGGTACCACTACCTCATTCACAGTGACTTTGTGCTGTATTCTGATCATGAAGCACTGAAACATCTGAATAGCCAGGACAAGCTATCCCATCGACATGCTAAGTGGGCTTCGTATATACAGCAGTTCACCTTTGTGATTAGGCACAAAGCAGGGACGTTGAATCGAGTTGCTGATGCCCTCAGCCGTCGTTCTTCCTTGCTGACTTTCATGCGCACTGAGGTACTTGGTTTCGATTCTTTTCGTGAACTGTTGGCTGTGGATCCTTTTTTCTCGCATGTGTTGGATGTTATTTCAAAGGGTGAACCGAGTGTGTTTCACCTTCATGATGGCTTTCTATTCAAGGGTAATGCATTATGTGTTCCAGAGTCGAGTCTGCGACTCAAAATTATTACTGACTTGCATAATGAGGGGCATGTGGGTCGTGATAAGACCCTTGCTTTGGTGGCTGCATCATATTTTTGGCCTACTTTGCGGCGGGATGTTTACCGGTTTGTGAGAGCTTGTCATATCTGTTGTGTTTCTAAGGGTGGGGCCACTAACGCCGGCCTCTATATGCCTCTGCCTATTCCTACACAACCATGGGCGGATGTGAGTATGGATTTTGTCCTTGGTCTTCCTCGTACCCGCGAGGCAAGGATTCTATTTATGTGGTGGTGGACAGGTTCTCGAAAATGGCTCACTTTATTCCTTGCACGAAGACCACCGATGCTGTTAAGGTAGCACAGTTGTATTTTGACAAGTTTATCGTTTGCATGGGCACTGTATCTATTGTTTCCGACAGGGACACACGTTTCTTGAGCCACTTTTGGCGTTGTTTGTGGCGGTTGGCAAACACACAACTCGATTTTAGTACTTCATATCATCCACAGACTGACGGCCAAACTGAGGTGGTCAATCGCTCTTTGGGCAACATGTTGCGCAGTTTGGTGGGTGAACAACTTGGGTCATGGGACCTGAAGCTGGCCCAGGTTGAGTTCGCATACAATCATTCAGTGAATCGGAGTACGGTCACTCTCCATTTCGATTGTCTATGGATGCAACCCGCGGGCTCTGTCGATCTCGCTCCGGTGCCTGATTTGAAGCGTGTGCATTGGAAGGCCCAAGACTTTATGGCACATTTGAAGGAAGTACATGAGGCTACCCGACAAAGCAGTTGGAGGTCTCTACCTCCAAGTATAAGGCGCGCCGACAAGAAGCGTCGTTTGGTGGAATTTGAGGTGGGCGATTTCGTATATGCCGTGTTTGACCAAGGATCGTTTTCCGGAAGGGGAATACAACAAGCTTAAGGCCAGGAAGATTGGGCCTTTGGAGGTCCTTGCGAAGATCAATCCAAATGCGTACCGTTTGAATCTGCCTAGCCACGTGCGCACATCGGATGTGTTCAATGTCAAGCATCTGATTCCGTTTGTGGGTGATAGTTCATCTTCTGATGATTGCAATTCGAGGGCGAATTCTTTTCAAGCAGGGGAGGATGATGCAGACCGGGTTGCGTCAACGTGGTTGGACAGGTTGCGTCCACGTAGGCCTAAAAAGGCCTAAGCATCGATATTGTCGAATAAATCGCGGTATCGAGCAAATCTTGCTCTTATCTTTGATCGATACCGAGGCACTATTGGGCGAACAGAAGCTACCCGTATCGATACAGGCTTCTCCCTGTATCGATACCGAGTGACCTAAATTTGTCCGGTTGCCTTACCACGTTATTTTGCTGATTATTTCCGACTTTTTCCCTTTTTTGGTAATTTTAGTTTTTCTTTGATTTGACTTCCTTTTTCGGAGTAAGTCAATTAGGGTTTCCAGTTTCCTATATAATAAGTTGTAAGCCTAAACGGCTAGGGTTGGTTATTATTGAATGAAAGAACGAGTTTTACTCATATCTTGATCGTTTAAGGAGGGAGTACCTCTGGGTCGATCTTATTGTTCGTGTTTCTCTTGCACGACTGATTCCGTTCCATAGGCTGCGCTGCATCAGAAGATTATTTCAGAAAACTTTTGCCCCAGATGTAATGCGACCAATGAAGATATCTTGCACCTCCTACGAGATTGTGAAAAAACCAAAGCTCTGTGGCTTCTTATGCCTTATAGCCACTGGAGAAGGGATAGATTTGATGGCCCTATTCAAGATTGGATAACTTCCAATCTCAAAAGAAAAGGGTCTATTGGCAGCAACCTTAATGTTTCTTGGAGCACCCTTTTTGCCGTTTCTCTTTGGCAAATATGGAAGGATCGTAACAAAAAAAGTTTTGACAACATTGATATTGATCCTCATTTCAGCATAAGAAACATTATTGTGTACGCTACTGAAATTTCAGATGCATTTGCCAACAAATCTATCCTCTCCATTGGCCATTCTAACACTCAGCTAATTTCTTGGTTTCCTCCTTGTGCAGCGGGTGTCAAACTCAATACAGATGGATGCCTCTTTGACAACAACAACAAAGCTGGATTTGGAGGGATTTTTAGAGATCACCATGGCCAGTGGCTGTCCGGATTCTATGGGAAGCTTTCATGCACTTCGAGTTTGGAGACCGAAATCTGGGCTATTTACCGTGGGCTTACTATAATGCTTGAAAAAGGCTACTCCAATATTGCAATAGAATCTGACTCTACCATTGCTGTCCAATTGATAATGGGAGAGCCTAATGTAGATCATCCCCTCATAGCTCTTATTTCTGATGCCAAAAGCCTCCTAGCTCGCACAAGTTCTTCACTTGCTCATATTTTTCATTGCCAACCAATGTGCTGACCACATTGCGCACTTGGGTGCGGAACAAGATCAAGATCTTGTTGTCATTGAAGATTCGCCTCAGTCAATTCGCCATTTCATCATTCAGGATGCAATGGGCACTAGCCACTTCAGGGATTAATTTCCCTTTTATCCCTGTTATTTAGCTCTTGTAATCTTCTTTGTTCTTGTTTGTTTTTCTTCCGAAGTACCAAAAAAAAAAAAAAAAAAAACTAGGCATTTTGTCCAAAGGAGACCGGGATTAAGCATCTCCAGCAGCTGGATAATTGGGCCCATTAGATATAAAACCACGACCCCTTCCACGATTCCCATATCCCCTGCCATGGCCACGACCTGCAAGGAAAGAAATAAAAAATTAGAGTTTAAGAAACAACTAGAGTTTGGATATGAGTTGTTTTACAAACAAATTAATGAACAAGAAATGTCCCCATATACACAATTTCCTGTAACAATGTGACGTTTGGATAGCTGATAACCAATTACACCCCTGCTGCTCATTAGTTTTAACTCCAGGTATTTCTCCCTCTCTAAGTACAATAAATAAAATAGAATTCCATGTATCTGAAATACCCATCTATAAAAATATTCAAGGGAGGTGACAACTTAATTGCTTGGTCAATAATCCAAAGGATTAATTCGCCCCATTTGTTGCGCAATTCATCGTCGAATCAACAATGGAGAGCCCATTGGCGCAACTTTCCCAATGAACAAAAACCCATCTTATCGATGAGCAAAATATTTAGGCCATGCTCGTTTCTCAGTTTAGTTTTAGTTTTAGTATTGGTGACATCATTATTTCCCTCATTTCTCTCTCTATCTCTCTCCACTCATTACACCTGATGACATCATCAAAACAAAACTAAACTATCTAACCAAACACAGCATTAGTATCTTCCTCTTAATTCACATGTCCCTGATTATGTTTATCCATAGTTGCTACATATAACTACCTTCATGCATATTCACATGTCAATGTGTGTGGAGCTATATATGCATAACTCTTGCAATTAATAAGTCTCCCTAAAGACATTACAACATCCTAACTTATGTCACCAAACCACAAGTGCTGTGTTTGGTTATATAGTTTAGTTTAGTTTTGATGATGTCAGCAGGTGTAATGAGTGGAGAGATATAGAGAGAGAAATGAGGGAAATGATGATGTCATCAAAACTAAAACTAAACAGGGAAACGAACAAGGCCTATCTTATGATTTTCATGGCCAATCATTGTTGAAAATTTCTCCAAAATTCGATATCAATTAAACGAGGCATTCGGAGGGTCTTCTAAGGCAACTGAAGGGACCCCCTACATGGACAAAGTTTAATAATAAAATACTTTCGTAAATTCCCACGAACAATATTAAAGAAGAGACCAATCCTCGTGTTGGGCGAGAGGGGCCAAAAAACCCTTCGCCTCTCGTAATCTGGCTCCGGGCCTAAATCTTTTGGTTGTGATGACCGGTAACAAAGCCTTTTTAAAAACACGGCACAGAAGTCACCTTTTTCCAAAAGTTTCTCAGATAACTATTCTTAAACCTGAGTGGCGACTCCAAATCAAAGTTGAGAGCCTCATGGCACGATCCACACAACCCCTTACATCTGCGTATAGCCTTTGGTTATAAAGCTTGCCTCATACCTCTTGACAGTGCGATCTGGTATATCCAAATGTCAAAATTCTATGAGCAACCATGCCTTTATAGGTTCTCCTCCATTCATTATGCGTGACAATCAGGCCGTCCATAATGCTTTCAATTAACGGGAAATTTCAGGCCGTCCCCACTTTTTGTGGGGCTTCCATCCAAACCCCATTTTGTCTTTCACTTCTCCCTGGGTCCTGCGCCCGTGTGCATGGAGAAGCTGTCATGCATGCTTCAATTGCCCAGCCCCCCTAATTCTGCCTATTCACTCTCTGTCTATAATCATAATAGCATCCCCTCTCTCTTTCTACTGCCAACACACACTCTCTCTCTCTCTCACCTTTTTTATTTTTAGAACTTTAAATAATTATAACTTTTAATTTATATAACCGATTTTGAAAAAAAAAAATTATTAGAACCTACTCGACGACATCTATCAAACAAGATCCATATTGGATATGAAATTATGCACACAAAAAAAAAATTTCTTAGAGTGTGAATTGTGTAGAGATGTGTGAATTTTGCACTTGAGGGGTGTGAATTCTTTCATTTTGGAGTGTGTGAATTGTTCAAAAGGGTTGTGAATTTTTTTCATTTTGGAATGTGTGAATTCTGCATTTTGAGAGGTGTGAATTCTTTTATTTTGGGTGAATTTTGTATTTTAGGGAGTAAGTTGTGATGAATGAATTCTAAATTTGAGAGGTGTGAATTCTTATATTTGGAGGGTGTGAATTCTACTTTAGAGGGGAGTGAATTCTTCCTTTTTGGTGGTGTGAATTGTATATTTTGGGAACTAAGTTGTGATGTGCGAATTCTACATTTGCGTTTTTTTTTTTTTTTTGAGGTGTGACTTGCGTATTTTGGAGAGTGAGTTGTGACGTATGAATTCTTTTATTTTGGAGGATGTGAATTGTTCAAAATTGTTGTGAATTCTTAATTAATGTGTACAAAATAACTTTTTTACATGTACACAACTTCATATTCAAAATTGATCTTGTTTCAAAGATCTCATCGAGTAGATTTTAAATATATATTTTTAAAAATTTTTTGATATGCATAACAAAAGTTATAATTGTTTAAAGTTTTAATAATATATAAGCTATATATATTTATGTATGTAAATGTATGGATAAGAATATGTACGTGAACAACAATTCTAGAGAGAGAAAGAAAAGGTTATTACTAGAAGATATTATTTGGTGGTTTTCAAACAATGCTCCACCACAAATCAAATGACAAATGTCAATTTGTTGCTCAAACCACTAACAAAAGATAACGGGTCCCACAATATTAACCAATGATACATGAGTACGGACACTACAACTAATGTTCCATCCACATGGGATAACTTTTTCTAAATCAGAAACCCAAAAAGGCGTTGAGAAATTATCTGTTGGGTTTATGTGGAATAGCTATGACGCGCGGAGGTTTTGGAAGGTTTTATATCAAAGCTTCCAAATACCTAGCTATAATCACAAAAGCAACGTATTAAACTCCAAGTAATAATATAAATTGACTTAATCATGATAAAGTATGGGGTGCTAATGTGAATAATAACGCGCCTATAAGTCACCAATCAAATAGTTTAATATCCAATCAATTTTTTTTTCATAAACTACATCCTGACGATACGAACAAAATAAACGATTTAAATCAAACAACGAAACTCAAATCAACTGCACAGCACCCGTACTATGCACACAAACCTTTGGCTCCAGTCAAACTGGTAGCTACGACGACAAGACAGTGGCATCAATAAAAGAGAAAGTTCATTTCTTTTCCTTTTTCTTTTTCTTTATCTTTTGACCTTGTAAGTGTTTTCAGTATATGTACATATATCTTACATACACAGGGACGTCCCTGCTATGGGTACAGAAAAAGTTGTACAGAAAATGTACAAAGCGCTCTTGGGACCCAACAATGGGTCTCACACGAGTGATCCGAATTGTTCATCGTTCTTAAAACATTTTCCGAGAGAGCCCACAAAAAATCAGCTCAATCGGACGATTAGAAGTGCGTGAATAAAATGATTTGGAACCCTGGGACTTTGATTCACGCACTTCTAACTGTCCGATTGAGCTGTTTTTTTTCGGACCCCTCGGAAAAATGTTTTAAGAATAATGAACGGTTCGGATCACTCGTATGGGACCCAAAAGTGAGTCACCAAACGCGCTCTGTATCATTTCTGTCCCTCACCTTCTGTACCCCAGGTTTATCCCTTTATATCATTGCATGTTGTGAATCGTAAAGTCAAGCTTGTCTTGGACTTTGCTGCTTTTTTTTTTTTCCCGAAAAGCATTTAAGATTTGTTTTAATTCATTTACACTCTTTAAATAAGTCATTAAGAGATATTATTATGACCCAAACTGTTAATTTTTTTAATTATTGTTTTTTTAAAATTTCGTAATAATACAAGTTGCTAAAGTGCTTGATTGGTAGCTTGCCAACTATGATTATTTCAAGGCTTAAGTGGCATATGATTATCGAGAGGGTAGGGTGACAACCTTGTTGGGATTCTATTCTTTTGTTTGTGATGCCGTTTCTTTTGTCCTTTTAATCTTTTGTAACTCTTACATTTGATTACTAAAATCTTTTATTGCTGTTAAAAAAAAGTTGTTAAAGTGCCAGTAAGTGCCTTGCCAACTTTGATTAGTGCAAAATATTTTCCGAAAGCACAAATCAAAGTTGATAAGTTGGGCCCTCTACATACTACATGATTAAAAAGCAAACCCCGCACAACAGCTGCTGTTCACCATCCGAGCCGTCTGTTGCTCGGATGGACGGCCCAGATTTCATCTTGCATGCACGATAACGTACGGTTCGGATGTGCTTGATTGGTAGCTTGCCAACTATGATTATTTCAAGGCTTAAGTGGCATATGATTATCGAGAGGGTAGGGTGACAACCTTGTTGGGATTCTATTCTTTTGTTTGTGATGCCGGTTCTTTTGTCCTTTTAATCTTTTGTAACTCTTACATTTGATTACTAAAATCTTTTATTGCTGTTAAAAAAAAGTTGTTAAAGTGCCAGTAAGTGCCTTATCAACTTTGATTAGTGCAAAATATTTTCCGAAAGCACAAATCAAAGTTGATAAGTTGGGCCCTCTACATACTTCATGATTAAAAAGCAAACCCGCTGAACAATTTGTTGTGCACACCATCCGAGCCGTCAGATTTCTCGGATGGGCGGCCAATTTCACCTCGATGCACTTTGTATCCGAACCGTAAGTTGTCATGCGTGCAAGATGAAATCTGGGCCGTCCCATCCGAAAGAACGGACGGCTGAATGACATTGGCTGTACAAAGAAGCTGTCTATAGAAAGATAGCGAAACCGCAAACCCATAGAGTGCGTAGGATTGCAAACCATAGAGCCGAGAAAAAAATTGATGACTGAAAAAAAATTGAGACTGAAAAGAGAGAGGGTCCAACTTCCAAGGGCAGACTTGTCGAGTTGGAGAAGAATAAAAACTATGGCATTGCGTGTTGTGCCGAAAAGTGAAGAGAAAGGGTCCAGTGGGAGAATAAAACTATAGCAGTGCGTATAGCTGTAAATGAGGCGAATCGAGACGAGCTCGACATTAAATGGGTGCCTCGGATGGGACACAAGTTAATTAACCTACGGAAACAGCCCCCACCACCACACCAATAATGGCATCTCCACAGAGCCAAATTTCCACTTCTTCCTCCTCCGCCGTGAAATACCCATGTCCGTTGGAAGTCAAGGTGGCAAACTTCGTCCCCATAAAACTCGGCCGAAAAAACTACTGTGTGTGGGAGCGACGAATGCTCGACTTAATCGAGAGTCATCGACTACGTGGCTTCGTTGACGGCACCATTCAGCCGCCGAGGAAGGAGGACGACGAAGAAGCATACTGGTCGTGGAAAAGATCCGACATTCTAGTTAGGGGATGGATATTTCTGATGGTAAAAGAGAGAATGCAGCGAAAACTGGTGCGCTTGGAAACTGCTCGAGAGGTTTGGATTGCGATCCACAAAATTCTTGGCTCCTCTGACCATGAGTCCACTCACTATGAGTCCTCTGACTATGATGAGTCCACTCACTATGAGTCCTCTGACTATGATGAGTCCTCCCCTGATGATCAACCTGGTAATGCATTATCCTCATATTTTGCTTTTACGCTAAATTTTTTACGTCAATTACCAACGGTCCATTGCGATAAATTCATCGTATTTGCAAATTTATAAAAAAAAAAATTGTCACATTTGACATAGAATAAAATGTTTTCATTCATTTTGTTCAATGAATCTATCACAATCGACCGCCATTTATAATTTATATTATGAATTTGTCTTAAAATCGCAAACTGTTATAACAAATTTATCCGATATATAAAAAAATTATCATGGATTTATCATAAACAACAACAAAATTATCTTTAACTCTAATAAATATGACAAATACATACGTATAACAAAAACAAATTTACCATAAACTATATGGCAAATTTATCATATCCTGGAATTGGTATGTAAGGTACTCTCTCCGTTCCAAAATAATAGTTCACTATGAAAAGACAATCGGACGAGTGGTTTTAGAAAGAAAACCAATGTGTTCAAAATTTGCCCAGAATTTTGGTCTTCTATGACTTTTTCTAACACAACATTCTTATACAAATTCCAATCACAAATCTCTATATCTCGATTCTATTTTAAATACTTTCTCACTTTTCTTCTGGCCATTGTTCACTTTCACTCCAAATTGATGTGATCTTTTTATACGTTTTATATTCAAAAAAGTGATTTTTTGTAGGGTCATCCATTTATTTTTCTCATACTCTTAACATTTGGGGTACCAAGTTTTATATTTCAAAATGGAATGGAAAATAGAGGATGGGTTGGAGATGCTCTCATTGTATAAACATAAGCTTAAGGATTGGCATTTACTAGTAATTTGATATCTTTATCTCTGTGTTTGGTGATAGAATTTGAAGACGAAAGGGCGGCAAGCTGGTACTTGCCCTTGCAAAAAGCCGTCCTGAACGGTGACTGGGAAAAGGCCAAGAAATTCTTAGAACGAGAACCGGGAGCAGTTGGGGAGGCCATCTCATTGGACTCAGAAACGGTACTCATGTGGGCCGTCCATTCGTCAAAGCGAAACCATTTTGTGGAAATGCTATTGGCCAAGATGTCGCCAGACGAGGTAGCGCGGCCAGATATCAATGGTGAGACCGCCCTCCACGAGGCAGTGGCTTGCCATAACAATGAGGCGGCCCGGTGGCTTGTGCGTAAAAACCCGGAGTTGCCCAACATTGGGAACGCTAAGGATGGAACCCTTCCTGTGCACTTGGCGGCTACGCGAGGCAATAGGGAGATGGTTAGTTTCTTGTTGGAAGTTACCAAGGTGAGTGGGGACCCGAATCCGTTCGATGAAGAACTGGGTCGTCGTCTCTTGAGTTCACTGGCTAAGGGTGGATTCTATGGTAAGGAAATTAATATTTTTTTTTTTGGAATAGCTTCTTTTATAAAGAACCAACCAAAGAATCAAGGAGATAGCCTTGACAAAACAAAAGCACAACCTACCTAACTAAACAACACTCCAACTAGGCATAACAAGACAAGAAGCTGGAAAAGAAAAAACCTACTGAAACAGCCAGTGGGGAATCCCCCAATCCAAACCCATCCTCTGATTATCAGCAGAGCGTGGAACCTTTCTCCAGGAACACACACTAGCCTTAACATCCACCACAATCGTTAGAGTCAAAGCGCCTGGCTCCGTAGCCCGCCCTTGAAAGATTCTACTATTCCTCTCCCGCCAAATGTAATACACAGAAGCTGCAAGGCCCAATTTATACAAAATCTTTCTCATAGAGTCTCCATTGCAGTGAAGCACACCCCATTGGAGTTCAGCAGCCAAGTCATTGGAAGGAGAGGTATAGCCACATTTAGCTTTAACTTCTCTCCACACCCAAAGTGCATATGGACAGCCAAAAAAGAGATGAGTATGAGACTCTACCCCTCCATGGCACAAAACACAGCTATCCTTAGAAGTAACCCCCCAAACACTAAGTCTATCTCTGGTAGCAAGTCTCCCAAGGGTTGCAATCCACAAAACAAAAGCCCATCGAGGAATCGACTTCTTATGCCACACCATAGGACACCAATCAATCTCAGGAGCCCTCGTCCTAAGGAAATTAATATTGTTTGGTCTAAACCAATTTTTTTGAGCTTTTTAATAGATTGAATATTTGTACTTTGCTTTAGGTTTTTCTTAGTATTAGCCTTGGGTCGAAGGGTGTAAATGAATCGAGCAGAGCTCGGCTTGTTTATTAAACGAGTCAAAATCTTGAGTTCGAGCCCAGCTCGGCTATAATCGAGCCAAGCCAAGTATATTTACTAATAAGTCGAGCTTATGGCCATCTACAAACGAGCCGAGCTTTACAGTGTTAAGCTTGGTTGGTCACTAAACGAGCCTAAAACTCGAGTAAGAACTCGAGTTCGGCTTGATTACTAAATGAGTTGAGCCAAGCCTCAAGCTGATCGGTTTGTTTATAGCCCTAGCCTTACCCTTGGCAAGAGAAATTTACAAGGTAAAAATTACATTGAACAACTTTGGAAAGTTTACTACCGATGAAAATAATTCAAAATAAATAGATTATTTGTATTATTAAATCATGGTTCTAATTTCAGGCATACCACTTTTTTTGAGGTAGTGTATATGTCTTTTTTACACGTGATTTATCCTTTTTATCCTTTCATTAAGACAAACATAAATATAAATACATATTGTTTTCCAACTTAGTGGGATGGTATTGATCACGAATACCGATGATTAGCAAGTTTTTGAAATAGTGGTGGGAAATCAAAACATTTGACACGGATTATTTCCTTGTTTTCCAAAATAAATAGCTTGGTATTCGAATTAATTAATGTCACAAATGCAAATATTTTTACCATGATACATCGTAAAACTTAGACTACTGTTATAGGTTTATCATGATTATGTTATGCACTTGTGTTTTACCATAATTTTTGTGTAGATACAAATCCATCCCAAGTCATGGTAGATTTCATGGTTCAATGTTGAAACCTTAGATGGTGAAACTTTAGTCTCAACGAGCAATCTTACTCAATTGTTGTGTCACTCTGGTAACAACAGAAGCGTACCACACATGAAAGATTTCAGAAAATAAAATTTACCATATAACAAAATAGTTCACACGTAACACATTTTTTACCCATAGAGAGTAATTTGTTCAGCAGTTTGAACCATAGACAGTCAGTTGTTCAGAAAATAAGTCACACATCCAACAAAGCATTTTTCACACATTCAGCAACACTTTTTTTTGCCCATAGAGAGTCATTTGTTCAGAAAATAAGTCACACATTCAGCAAAGCAGTATTTTTTTTACCCATAGAGAGTCATTTGTTCAAGTAATGTCAACATGATAAATTCACCATGTTTTCCTGAATCAGATAAAATTGCTAAAATGATAAACTTGACTCGTGTCTTTTAAATTTTTTACACAGTTCTAGAGTGTCTCTTAAAGTTCTATGTCTCTTCGTTAGTTACGCACATTATGATTGTTCATTTTCTTAGGTGAATGTATCTAGGAAGGTTCACGTATGATGCTTTGGATTTAGGAGTTCATTTAATTCTAGATTATCCATTAGGGCCTACAAATACTTGATGTACTTCATGGTTTGAAGTAAGTGGAATAAAAGAGTTGAGTTCAAAGTATTCCTCTTCTCTTCTCTACAATATCTTGCGGTAATCTTGGATAGTTTTCCAACAAAGTGGTATCAGAGCCAAAATGGTGAATGGCTTGATAGGATTTCAATATCCTCGGCTTATCAAAGACAACTTCGACAACTGGTATATTCGAATGAAGGCTCTTCTTGGTTCGCAAGATGTTTGGGAAGTTGTACAGAAAGGAAATGTAGAGCCACAAGACAATTCAACCTTGAATGCTACTGAAAAGGATGCCTTGCAGAAGTTAAGAAGGAAGGATAGAATTGAAGGGCTCTTACTCTCATCCATCAGGGCTTGGATGATTCGATGTTCAAAAAAGTGGCCAGTGAAACCACCGCGAAAAAGACATGGGAGATCCTCCAAAATTAGTTTACAGGAGTTGACAAAATGAAGAAAGTGCGTCTTCAAACTCTTAGAGGAGAGTTTGAAGCCCATCGCATGAAAGAGTCGGAGTCTATTTCGGATTATTTCACAAGAATGCTAGTTATTGTGAATCAGATGAAGCGATATGGCAAAAATGTGGCAAATGCTCGCATGGTGGAGAAAATTCTTTGGTCATTACGACCAAAGTTTGCACATATTGTGGTTGCTATTGAATAGTCAAAAGACTTGGAGTCTATGACGATTGACCGACGAAAATTGAAAACTCATGAGGAAAGGCTTAAGAAAATTGAAAATGAAGCACTGGAATATGCTTTGCAAGCAAAACTCTCCTTCAAAGGAAATGGAGAGAGATTATGATAAAGGTGGAAACACCCAAAGAGGTCAAGGACAAGCACGAGGACGTGGACATGGAGAAGGAGAAAGAGGCAATATTGGCTCTTTCAATAATAACTACGCAGAAAGAAATCAATTTTCGTCATCAAGGTCCCATGGAGGAGGAAGAAGTTGAGGTTGAGAAGAGATATCCATTTGAATCAAAGGAGGTATGACAAGTCTCAAGTAGAATGTTACAGTTGTCACAAATATGGACATTTTTCTTGGGAATGTGAAGATGTCAATAACCATGTTGAAAAGCAAGCTCATCTTGTTGAAGAAAAAGAGGTTGAAGCAGGACCAACTTTGCTGTTTGCGGCCAAAGAAAATGAGGAGTTGGGAGAAAATTTGTGGTACCTTGACAATGGTGCTAGTAATCACATGTGCGGTGACGAAAGCAAATTTCGAGAGCTTGATGAGACGTGGAAAGGATGTGTCACTTTTGGCGACTCCTCAAAAGTTCCAATCATGTGTATTTAGTGCAAAAAATGAAGAATAATATTTTGAGCTTGGGTCAACTTTTGGAAAGAGGTTATGAAATTCTCATGAAGGATTGTTGTCTCTCCTTAAAAGATGAAAGAAATAATTTGATTGCAAAGGTTTCCATGACGAAGAATCGGATGTTTTCGACTTTTCGTTAAATCCTCAAACTGATGTCACCAAGTGCTAGAAAGCAAGTGTGCAAGATATGTCACGGGTTGGCACGTGAGGCTTGGACACGTGAACTTTGGAGGACTGAAAATGATGGCTCAAAAGAATATGGTACATGGCTTGTCTTCTATCTTTTTTTGGTAAAGACCATCCGGTGTCCGGTAACCACATTGGCCCCGACTAATCCGGATTCGAGCCGGGTAGGACCACAAAGGCGGTAAAGCTCTCCCAACCAAGTTTTAACACAGCTGCATTCCCAAGTCTCGAACCCGAGATCTTGGTTAAGCTAGCACAGCCCCTTACCAGCTGAGCTACGTGCTTGGTGGTATGGCTTGTCTTCTATCAACCATCTAGATTAGTTATGCAAGGGATGTCAATTTGGTAAGCGATCCCGGAAGCCTTTCCCAAAAGAATCAATTTCGAGAGCTATGGAGCCACTTCAACTTGTTCAAATCGACATCTGTGGTCCAATCAAACCAGTATCTTTTGGTAAGAGCAAGTATTTTCTGCTTTTCATTGATGACTTTAGCAGGAAAAGTTGGGTTTATTTTCTAAAGAAAAATAACAAGCTTTTGGAGTTTTTAAGAAATTTAAAGCTTTGGTTGAGAAACAAAGTGGCTATGAAGTTAAAGCTTTGAGATCCGATAGAGAAGGCAAATTCACATCTAATGAATTTAAGAATTTTTGTGAAGTGAATGGAATTCATCGTCCTTTAACTGTTCCAAGATCGCCATAACAAAATGGTGTTGCTGAGAGAAAAAAATAGATCAATTTTGGATATGGCGCGGAGCATGTTAAGGAGTGGTAGAATGCCAGAAGAATTTTTGGAAGAAGCTTTGGACTGTGGAGTGTATTTGTCAAATAGGTGTCCTACAAGGAGTCCTTGTAGAAAACATGACACCGCAGAAGTGTGGAGTGGAATGAAGCCTAATGTATCACATCTGCAAATTTTTGGAAGCATTGGATATGTTCATGTCCCAGATGAAAAAAGGTCAAAGCTTGATTCAAAGAGTGAGAAGTATGTTTCTGTTGGCTATGATTCAAGCTCAAAAGCTTATAAGCTTTACAATCCAATTACTCATAAGATTGTGATTAGCAGAGATGTAGAGTGTTGGAACATGTGTGAAGGTTAGGTCCCACATTGGAAAAATATAAAGATGGTTAGACCTTAATATACAATTGGGTGACTCACCACTTACAAAGCTTAGCCTTTTAAGTGGATATGGGTCATTTAATGTATATTGGGCCTAACGAATGTGGTGGACTCCATGGATACTCCCCAAAAGTTTAGGCCTTGTGCATGCCGGTGCAGCGAAAGTGATGGTTGGATCGATGCATCGTACAAACTCCCAACAAGTGGCATCAGAGCCTATGGCTGACGATCTATGGGCAGACTCTCGACGCGCCATGAATGGGTTTGTATGGAGAACACTCTATGGAGCGAGAAATCCAATTGTGTAGGTGATGGGGTGTGCCCGTTGCAAGGTGATGTAAGCAAATAGAACACATGCTTGTTGCACGTTGACTTGTTGGGGAGCATGTTCCTAGTGAATGGGCACGTTGGCTCTCAATGGAGTATGATGGATGGCTCTGAGTTGATGGAGTGGATATCCAGGTGACTCCCGATGTAGCAAGGAAGCTCGATGTTGGAGTGATGTAATGGATAGCTCTGAATCGACGGAGTGGGCGCGAAAGAAGCCTAGTTCGGGAGATTGGGTCAAAGAGTAGTAGATCAGCATCAAGGCGGAGTTTGATGCAAAGAAAAAGGGCAAGGCTCAATAAACGGTTCACACATGAGGGGGAGATTTGTTGGAACATGTGTGAAGGATAAGTCCCACATTGGAAAAATATAAAGATGGTTGGACCTTAATATATAATTGGGCGACTCACCACTTACAAGGCTTACCCTTTTAAGTGGATATGGGTAATTTAATGTATATTGGGCCCAACGAATGTGGTGGACTCCGTGGATACTCCCCAAGAAGTTTGAGCCTTGTGTACGCCGGTGCAGCGAAAGTGATGACGGGATTGATGCATCGTACAAACTCCCAACATGGAGTTCGACGAAGAAAACACTTGGGAGTGGGATATTCAAGAAGGAGAAATTATGATTTCTTTCCCTATTTTGAGAAAGAGCAATTAGTTTCTGAAGCACCACAAGAGCCAACAACACCTCCAGCTTCTCCTCGCATTGAACCATTATCATCAGAAGAAAGCTCAACTGAAAGAACGCCACACATGCGCGGTCTTACTGGCCTTTATGAGGCAACCAAATAGCTGGACCTATTTTGTCTTCTTGCAGAAAGTGAGCCTTTGAATTTTGAAGAAGATATGCAAGATGAAAAGTGAAGAAGTGTTATGCATGAAGAGATTTATGACATAAAGAAGAATGACACATGAGAACTTGCTACTTTTCCAAACGGGCTGTAATACCCCAGGTTTGGGGGTAGATGGTGTTTAGTCCCACATTGGTTGTTTACATGAGTGATCTTAGGTATATAACAAACCATGTGAGCTACTACTAATACCTTGGGCTTAAGCATTGTGGTGTGGCTAGTGGATCAAATCAGGATACTGGGCCAGTGATCTACATGGGGCGTTACACGGGCAAAAAGCTATTGGCGTAAAATGGGTGTACAAACCAAAGATGAAAATATATCATCTAAAAGTGACTGGGATCAAATTCAGCAATACTAGTGACACCTCGTGAAATACCGCATTATAAAGTACAACATACTCACATGAATTGTGAATCCCACACCTTATGTGAGTATTTTATGCGGTATTCTTTACAGTGTCCCTAGCATTGCTCGATCAAATTTTAAGTTTCTCTACGAGGAAGAAACAATATTGAATTGACCATTTCTGAAACTTTCCATATTCAATCGATGTCTTTTTTTACATTTTAGATTTCTTCTTGTGGAGAAAATTTTGGGTGCCGGCTGAGTACCATGTGGTTGTATCCAACGCGCATATTGACCGTTCAAAATTGTTTTGGACTATCCAAATTTGTGAGAGAGAGAGAGAGAGAGAGAGAGAGAGAGAAATTTTGGCCGTCCAAAACACTTTTGAACGGTCAAGATACTCGCTCGGGCACCATGTGTGTAGTACCTTATTTGCACCCCAAAGTTTATTCCTTCTCATGAGACTGATCTAAAAGTTTAATAATTTGAGTAGAATTTAAGGAAAGTAACAAACAATGAATATAAGTTATTAACTAAATTGAGATAATGCATATCTTATCACTTAATTGATATTTAAGAAACAAAAAGAAACTCAACATGTATTTATCTATTGGTAATAAAAGATTGTCGCATATTAATGAGTTAACATTTGTTTAATTTACACTTGATTTATTGTACAGACATTGCTTCAAATTTCCTTCAAGGCCACCCATTGTTAGCATCTATGAAACCCTCTCCGTTAATTGAAATGTGCTACCAACATTCTTCATTCCTTACTGGGACCTACTTAAACTTCTTTGAGCGCTGGATATACTCTGGTAAGTACTAGTCTCTCTTTTTATGAAAATCATTCTTAACCATTCTCTAGATGATGCATAAAAGATTAACTGATTTGTGTCGGTCGCCGTTGGAATGGGCGCGATCCGGCCAGCGGTAATAGCATTTATGTTTGTTTACATATGCACACTTTCATTTGTGTCAGCCATTGTTAAACAATGGGGGTGATCTGGACGACGGTTATTCACTAGGCTTAAGCTTAATGTGATGTGTTTTCTAATATTTTGATTGTGTGTTGTGGTTTGGTGTTTGTTTAATTGGTGGCGGATTGAAGATATTGGGGATGTTGGGCATTTTGATTGTTCGTTATGGGTCAGTTGGGTTCGACGTCTGTGGTTTTTTGGTGTTGTGCTTGGTGTTATTGAGGTTGGCGGGCGATTAATTATTGGTAGTGGGGATTTTGGGTTCGACATTTGACTTGGTGATTAGTTTTGTAGTTTGGCAAATGGATATTAGTGGTTGTGGTTTTGGGAAAGGGTGGGATGGTGTCCATTTTGGTAGATAGAAGGGTGAATAAGCTACGTATTAGCACGGCTCCTATCAGCAGCCTTAGCAATTTTAATTCCAATAAACGCGGTTGTGATACTTTTTGGCACTTATTCTACCGATTTCCACATTGCATGATGTATAACACGCCGTGCTCTCTACCCTAGGAGTGCTTTGAGTCACTTGGTTGATTTCAGTCAATTTCTACAAGGAATACCTCGTTAATAGTGGGACTACCGTACAACTACTCAACGACTTTGCTTGCAACCTAGCGTTGTGTTATAGTTAGCGTCGCCCTAAGCGTAGGCCTTGGTCGGTTATAGCACGATAGCTGGAAGTCTGGGGTCGATTGCCACAGGGAAGGACCAGAGCTATTTGGAGGTGTGCTTTACGGTAGGATTTTGGCATTAGGACGGTCAACCTTTTGTCTGGTTTGGTGCTCTCTACCTCTGATGCTGTTAAAAATTAAGTTTTGATGCTAATTAAAAGCGACAAGGTCTAGAGGATCATACCACCCATGACTTGGGGTATTTGAAAAATCCTATTTTGCTAGCAGTCGAATAATCAAGCAATAATAGGAATTAAAAATAAACGAAGAAACGATGAACGCGCGATATACGTGGAAAACCCCGAATAGGGTAAAAACCACGGGAACCATTGTGCGAAGGAATCAAAAAACACTAATGGAACCATTGTCCACGTTCATTGTTTGATTGCCACACGCCTCGAATCACTCAAGCCCTCCGAGATGCTTCCAGAAATCCAAATTGAAACTCCTCTCAATTGACCCAAGAACCGATTGCCGAATCCACGTTCATCGCACCAAGTGTTTGATTGCCGCACGCCTTGAATCACTCAAGCCCTCCGAGATGCTTCCAGAAATCCACTGGAAAAGTATTAAAAGATTGAATAACGATTGCGGAAAAACTTCTTGGAGTTGATTGCGTTGATCAACGATGCATTAGTTGTGCTCCAAGACTCAAAGGAACAGCCCCTCTCTCTTCTCTAAATTTCTCACGTTCATGTGGTGGCTGTAAAAGACGTTCCTTTTTGAAACCCTAGCTGCTTTGTATTTATAAGCCGAGACTCTCTTTGCTCGAGCACATTTCGAGTTGCTCAACACTTTTCCGCATTAGTTCTTGGATGTTTTTGCTCGAGCACTTTGCTGAAAACACTATCTATGGCTCTAAAACTCGACACCCTTGACTTACATCAAAACATAGATACAATTACACATTGATTTCCTTCCACGATCTTAAACAGACGCATCTAAAAATAAAAAGTACAACTCGATAATAGGGATACACCTAAATGTGTGTTTTGTCGTGAGATTTGCCAATACGAAAGAATGTGGCCTATGGTCCTAACAATCTCCCCTTTGGCACTTCCATGACAAAACACACTAACATTGAAGATACCTATCCCCTAACGAATGTGATCACCGCAAAGTTTGCAACAACAATCTTGAAGCACACAATCTATTAAAAATAAAACTACTCCCCCTTTTTGGCACGGAAGGACAAAGGTAGAAGTAAGGGAATGTAATCAAATAAACATGAATAAACCAAGATAATCAAAGATTTTCAAAATCAATAATCATTATCGGGGAAGGGAAAAGCACTATCAAGCAATGTGAGTAAGTATTAAAAAAACAAGTGCCAGCAAGTGAAAAGATAATCTATAACCCAAGCAAGAAATATAAATACGACTGTATATTCATTAACATAAACCATACTCCAATTATTCCATAACGAATAACAGTAACGAAGCAAATATTCAACATGAGATATAAAGTGAAGTGAACGAAGAATGAGCAATTAAAGTATAGTCTAGTGAGTTGTTGAAAATAGCGAGAGCTAGTAGCCAAAACAGACATTGCCATAAAGCCATAAGTAGTTATATATCAAAATACCCCAAAACAATGACGCGCATCTAAAGGACTAATCAATATCCAGGAAAAAAAGCAGATGTCGCAAAAAAAAAAACACACTGGGCAACCACAAATATACATGTAGAACTTAAAACTGGATCAAACCAGCTGAGGTGCAGGTCTTGGCTATGAGACTCGAGGAGTGAACATAATGAAAATGCATGGGCAAATCAAATAGAACCAATCAAGGATATATTGAAAAATTAAACGCACCATGACATATGAGTCTATGATAGTGGTGAGTGTGTGAAACACGTCATAGAAAATTAAGATCACCATCCAAGCATCCGAAAAATTCTCATGTACCATTGGACTGTCACGCACTCTCCCCCTCACGAAGTCCAACTAAGCACCCATTGATACTAATTATGTCTCCAAAAAAAAACAACTCCCCCTCAACTTAATACTTAATATTAGATAGAATTTCATAGTCGTGTTTTCGCTTTTACCCCATTGCTGTTTGACGCGAAAATTGGGAGTAAGAGTACCTCATACCCAATGCCCGGTTACTAAGCGAATGGTCCAATCACGAATGCTTTAAGGTATTTTCTTTTACCCCACTACCGTTTGACGCGAATATTCGGACTGGATAGAGCCGAATGATCCGGTTACTAGGAAAGTGGTCCAATACAAATGTCTTCACGAGGTCTATCCACCTTTTGACGCGAACGCTTAGGGGGAGAGTACCTCACCCCAATTGTCCGGTTACTCAATGAACGCCCGGATAAACATTTATCTCACCCACAACTAGGTATATCTTTTTTTTATTCTTTTGCATAGAAAGACATAACAACGTATCCAGATATGAGGCCAAAAATGGTCAATCGCCTAGGAAAAATACGAGACATATCTAGGTGCATGAGAATCAAACTTGCCTTGTCAAATAATCTCTTTAACTTTGACGTGTAGAGGTGGTAGTCACAGATACATGTGGCCTGACACATTTAACTCCCAAATACATCGCAAGAAAGAACCAAATAGGATGCCCATACACTATCAAGATGTTAAGATGCTCAAATCTCATAGCAGCAAACTCAAACCTCAAGGCATCCACAGTGCAGAAAAAAATATTTTTAGAGGATTTTAAGATATTCATTTTTTTTTTTTTTTAAAAAAACATGTAAAATCAATGACAATAAAGAAATAAACATAGGGTTCCAAACTAGAGAAATAATAAAACTATATAAATGACTAAACCCATAGAACTAGGTGCAAGATAAGCAATGGAGATCAACCTAGACTATGGAACCAAGATCAAGCTTCAAAATGCAAGGTCAACTCCTCTAGATGATCCCGAGTCATCTAGAGCATCAGCGGACAAATCCGCATGAGGTCTCAAATTTGACCTCCTAACCCAGATAGATCTAGTCTTGACCTTCTCTATTTCTTTACCATTTTTAGGAACATGTATAGGGTTCACCTTCTCATAATGTCCATAAGTCACCTTACGTCTGGATCTTTGAGATCTACCATGATAATCATTAACATATTGATATTGAGAAGAAGAATTGGGGTACCCATGGAGTTTAAAGCAATTTGGTCGAATGTGACCTTTCACTCCGCAAAAATGACACGTAGGCACATGTTTGTCATAACTATGAGAAGATGCTAAGTGGGTGTGTGAAATATTTGACATCTGTAACTTCCCACGAAGAGGTCTAGGTTTCATGTTACTTACTTGAACATAATTATCTATATTTTGTGGAGCATGAACATGATTAGTGATAGGATAACCATGGAGTTTAAAGCAGTTTGGTTTAATATGACCCTTAACATGACAATAATGACACGTCGGAATGATTTTTTTCTTGTTTGTCTTTTTAATGTCATGAGTCGTCTTAGCGTTATTATGAACAACAGGAATAGCATGAGGTTTAGAATTTACCTTGTTAGGCTTTGTTTCATTAATTTTACCTCCATTTTGCATTGATGTTGATTCTCCAAGATAGCCAAGGCCTGACTTGTCACTTGATGGCCTTTGCATAAGAAGCATGTCATCCAAGGCTTTTGATCCTGCATTGAAACGCTCAAATACACTATTAGCACTTGCAAGTTCAATTTCGAGTAGGGAGTTTTGATCAGTCAAGACATTGATTTTCTCTTTCAATCCTACAACTTCCTTTTGAAGCATGTCTCTCTCTCCTTTAACGGAGGCTAACACCCCTTTCGGATCATCAACTTGATTTTTCAGTTTCGCCAACTCCGCCACAACTGACTTATACTTCTCAGCCAATTTAAGATTTACCTTGGTGATCTTAACACTTTCCCGATATAATTGATCATATTTTTCTATCAACTCCTGATTGTCCTCAAACTCATCTCCTTCTTCCTCATCATCACTGTCATCCGAAGATTCCTCACTAAGATGTGATTGTAAGGATGCCCCAAAAGCAATATATTTTTTGTTATCTTCTTGTTCTTCCTCAGACTTGCTAGACTCACTATCATCATCCCAAGTTATGTTAGCTTTGTAATTCGCCTTCTTTTTCAACTTGTTGATACATTCATGAGCCAAGTGACCATACCCATGACACTCTCTACATTTGGGCCCTAATGGTTGTCCTTTCTCTCCATTTTTCTCATTACCAATAGAAAAATCTTCTTTACCATTATGATTAATTTTTTTAAGCTTAGAACCATTTTTAATAGCTTTCTTTTTAAAAAACTTTTTCAAAATTTGAAATAATAAGTCCATGTTTTCAGTAACATTGTCATCATCATTATTGCAATCTGAATCTGTCTCATCAATTTGAGAACTTTTAAAAGCAATCGACTTAGTCAAAGATTTTATTTTTGATTTCTGAGATTCAGATTGCAACATATCTGCCTCATAGGTTTGAAGAAGACCAACTACCTCTTCAACGGACTTTTCTTTAAGCTTGCGTTTACCTTCAAGCATAGTGACCTTAGTTTTAAATCTTTCAGGCAAAGATCGCAAAAAATTTTTAATAACTCTAAAAGGAGGAATTGGTTCACCTAAAGTTTCACAGCTATTAACAATAGAGATTAGCTTAGAATAAAACTGGTTGAATGTCTCGTCTTCTTGCATTCTAATAACCTCAAATTCGGTTGTAAGCCTTTGCAATTTGGATTGCTTGACAACATCAGTACCCTCATGACAAGTGACTAAAATATCCCATGCTTCCTTTGCTATTTCGCAGTTGGATATCTTACGGTGTTCATTCACATCCACTGCACTAAATAAAATATCCAAGGCTTTATTATTTGCTTGTAATTGTGCCTTTTCTGCGACAGATAACTCGGAACTAGGTTTGGGTACTGTTTGATTATTCACTGTAACAGTAGGGTACGTATAACCATTAACACACGACTTCCAAATTTCTTCGTCTGCTGATCTCATAACAGCTTTTATTCTGGATTTCCAATAATCAAAATTCTCACTATCCAAAATCGGTACACGACTAGATAGATGATACATGTTTGTGTGCGTGTGCGTGTTCATCTTAACTGAGGATCCACTCTAGGAATAAACCCTAATATAACGAGTGACCCGCTCTGATACCAATTGAAAAATCCTATTTTGCTAGCAGTCGAATAATCAAGCAATAATAGGAATTAAAAATAAACGAAGAAACGATGAACGCGCGATATACGTGGAAAACCCCGAATAGGGTAAAAACCACGGGAAGGAATCAAAACACTAATGGAACCATTGTGCGATTACAATCGACCTATACTTACAATTGAAACTCCTCTCAATTGACCCAAGAACCGATTGCCGAATCCACGTTCATCGCACCAAGTGTTTGATTGCCGCACGCCTTGAATCACTCAAGCCCTCCGAGATGCTTCCAGAAATCCAAATTGAAACTCCTCTCAATTGACCCAAGATTGCCGAATACGTTCACGACCAAGAGTTTGATTGAAATCACTTAAGCCCTCCGAGATGCTTCCAGAAATCCACTGGAAAAGTATTAAAAGATTGAATAACGATTGCGGAAAAACTTCTTGGAGTTGATTGCGTTGATCAACGATGCATTCTTCTCTAAATTTCTCACGTTCATGTGGTGGCTGTAAAAGACGTTCCTTTTTTGAAACCCTAGCTGTTGTATTTATAAGCCGCAGACTCTCTTGCTCGAGCACATTTCGAGTTGCTCGAGCACATTTCGAGTTGCTCGAGCACTTTTCTGGCAGATTAGTTGCTGGATGTTTTTGCTCGAGCACTTTGCTGAAAACACTATCTATGGCTCTAAAACTCGACACCCTTGACTTACATCAAAACATAGATACAATTACACATTGATTTCCTTCCACGATCTTAAACAGACGCATCTAAAAATAAAAAGTACAACTCGATAATAGGGATACACCTAAATGTGTGTTTTGTCGTGAGATTTGCCAATACAGAAAGAATGTGGCCTATGGGCCTAACAGTATTTAATGGCTCTTAACTATAACTCAAGTGAGAGACAAAGTTTCTTGATCTCACTCGGAAGATTTAACATTTATATTCAAGATTGCATAAAATATGGGGTTTGGCAATGGATAGAAACCCGTTTAGTAAGCATTGTGTGGCAAGTGGTTTGTCTACATCCAATCAAAGAGGTTAACAACCCTAAGTTAAGACTGAAAATATGAGTGTTTTATCCATTCACAAACTCACAACTAAGCATTTAAATATGAGAAGCCATAAAAACACCCAAGTCATGGAGTCATAATCACCCCATGACCAAGCCTAGGTTACCACACTCACTCATAATAATGGAAGGCATGTAAGGAAATGACAAGGGAATTGAAATCATGAAAATAAACGAAATAATACACAGATCTATATAGATAATAGAAAAACTTACAACTTCAATGAACACAAAACCCTTGAAGCCAAAGGTTTACAAGTTAAAATAAAGAGAGAAGTAGGAGAAATGTAGAGAGAAGGGAGAAGGTGGTAGAGAGAGAAAGGGAAAACGTTAGATAACCATGAAAATTGAGGTTGAGTGGCTTCTATAGCCCCCAAAAGTTGTGCTACATATTATAAAAATGCCATTAGTTTAATTGATTGGGCAAAAAATAGCCTAAAAATTACGGGCTAAACTAATTCTAGGGAAAAGTGAGAACTGGTTCAGGCATGTTCTTGAGCTCTCTGACTTGAAGGTACCCGTTCTAGCTAGAACAGGTTCTGATCTTGTCCCGAGCCTTCTGTTTTGAAGGTAACAGTTCTAGCTTTTTGCTAGAACCTATTTTGAATGGGCAGGGAGTTTTTAACCATCAGTCTTTAACCATCAGTCTTGACCTCTTGACCCTTTGGCTTCTCAGTCTTTAACCATCACATCATTCCTTGGCTCGGGAGATTCGGTGGCAAAGTGCTACATGGTATTAGGTCCAAACCTTAGGAAGTTTCCCGTGGCTCCGAAACACACCTTACTCTTGCGCTTAGTCTAAAACTTACAAAAACACAATCTCGCGCAAAATCAATCATATAAAGCCACAAAATGCATGCGAATGTGATCAAAATGAGCGAGATAAGCCCTCAATCTTGAAGGCATCCAAAAGAGGAATGTTGATCTTTACTTGCTTGAAAAGCTCGTAAATTTCATCATCCGTGCTCGGTTTAAGTGGTGCCATCAATCTTTGGGGGTAAGGGGCTGGGATAGGACAACTCGGAGCTCTCGGCTCCACAACTTCGGATAGCTTAATAGTCACACCATTCGGAGAGGGTTCCATAAGGACAGGAGTGAGAAGGACCACAGGAGGAGTAGGAAGAACAAACAGAGTGGTAGGCTTTGGAGATATGGTTTTGTCAACCTCCCTGCCGTTCCTCAAAGTGGTGATTGACTTAACATGTTCCACATTTGGACCACTGGCTGAGGTGCCACTCGCAAAGTGTTGACCTTGGGGGTTCGCTTGTGGTTGCGAAGGAAACTTTCCTTTTTCCTGTTGAAGTACCCCCACAGCTGCGGTCAACTTGGAGAGTTGATTGGGAATATTTCCAATCCCCTGCACATTTTGTTCATTAGCAACCGTTTGCTCTTGAATAAACATTTGGATGGTGTCCTCCAATGATCGTTTGGTAGGGGTTGGTATGCATTCAGACCTTGAACTTATTATTAGTTAAGAGGATAACTGGATTGCCCTTGGTTTGACCTTGAGGTGGTCGAAAACCTTGATTTTAAGTCAGTGGTGGCATTTAGGGATGTCCTTAGGTTGGTTCCTTCCATTCCAAGCCAGGATTATCCCTCTATCCTGGATTGTACATGTTGGAGAAGCGACCATATTTCTTGTTGATGGCGTTCACATCTGCATGTTCGGTCCCTTGAAGGACCTCTTTGAAAGCGAGAATGGTGGGGCACTTCGTTATGGAGACCTGCTAAGCTCGCAAATGATGCACATTTCTTCCACTTGTGCCACCTCGACCACCTCCGTTATTTTGTTCCACTCCATTAGTTCCATTTTACAGCAAGTAAATCAACCTTTCAAGATAGGTCGGCTTGCTTTCCCAATGTGAACTTTCTCGGCAAAGACTTAAACTTTGGCCAGGTCGAGACCTCTCGTAAGGATCCAAGTAATCCCATGATTGATTTTTTTTTCCCAGCCAATAAGTCCAAATACTCCCAGGCCGCAATATTAATGGGTTGTTTATCAAGAAATTCACTATTGCACATCGTGTTAATTAGTTGGCAACTCTTTTGAGAGATTTGTCATAAAAATATACCACTTTTTAGTGATCCTCGAAACCATGATGTGGACATGATGTCAACAAATCTTCGAAACGCTCCCAACATGCATAGAATGTCTCGTCGTCTCTTTCTTTAAAACTTTGAATTTGTTGCACAAGTTGACGCGTTCTATGCACGGGAAAGAATTTCTTGAAAAACTCCATTTGTAAATCAACCCAAACCTACAAAGATTGGGGTTTTAAAGAACTAAACTGATGCAGACCGGGTTGCGTCAACATGGTTGGACAGGCTGCGCCCGCGTAGGCCCAAAAAGGCCTGAGTGTCAAAATAAGGCTGTCGGTGTATCGATACTGTCATTGTGCCGTATCGATACCGTGCTGCCAATTGGCAAACAGAAGCCACCCCGTATCGATACGGGCCTTTCCCGTATCGATACCGAGTGCCCTAACTTGGCCGATTGGCTTACCTCGTTATTTTGCTGTTATTTCTGATTTTTTCCCTTTTTAGCAATTTTACGTTTTCCATTGATTTGCCTTCCTTTTTCGGAGCAAATCAATTAGGGTTTCTAGCTTCCTATATAATAAGTTGTAAGCCTAAACGGCTAGGGTTGGTGATTATTGAATTAAGAACGAGTTTTACTCATATTTTGATCGTTTAAGGAGGGAGTACCTCTGGGTCGATCTTGTTCGTGTTTCTCTTGCACGATTGTTTCTGTTCCATAGGCTGCGCTACATCAGTTGGTATCAGAGCCCAAGTTTCAATCCTGTCATGGCTGCGAGGCGCGGTGGAGGACGAACAAGAGGGGGTGCACGAACCGCTGGTATGGACGAAATCTATGAACGAGATGATGCTGCTCGGGATGCTCGGATAGAGGAGGGTCTTGCTGAACTCAAAGCCATGTTTGGAAATATTATCCAACGCGTGGATGCTTTAGAGGTCGCTGATCCAACTCGCCGTCGTCCTGTTAGACCTAACCCTCAGGAGGAGGAAGGTTTTTCGGATGATGAGAGTTCCAACCCTTTTGCTGGTCATTACCATCAACGGGGAAGGGATAGGGAGTTCGTGGCTAGAACCCATGACTCTCATGCTTGGGAAAAAAGTATCAAGATTGACCTACCAGAATTTCAGGGCAATCTGTCACCGGAGGAATTTCTGGACTGGCTGAACGCTATAGACGAAGTCATGGATTTCAAAGGGGTTCCTGTGGATAGGAGGGTTCCTCTTGTGGCGACCAGATTCAGGGGTAGAGCTTCTGCGTGGTGGCAGCAACTGAAAATCAGTAGGAGTCGGAACGGGAAGTCCAAGATTACTGATTGGGAAAAGCTGAAGAAGAAGATGCGGGTGGAGTTCCTTCCCCATAACTATACCCGTATCATGTATCAGAGATTGCAGAATCTTCGCCAGAACACGCGTTCTGTCGACGATTACACCGAAGAGTTTTATCAACTTGTGGCCAGAAACGATTTAGCAGAATCTACGGAGCAGCAGACTGCAAGGTATGTTGGTGGTTTACGTCAACAAATGCAAGATGAGTTAATGATGTATGATTTGTGTTCTGTTTCGGATGCCCATCAGAGGGCTTTAGTGTTAGAAAAACGGTTCAATAGAAGGCCGGCGGGTAATTGGAACAGTGCTGTTCGATCAACTGCGGGGGCTGCGCCACCTGTGCGTGCAGTTATTCCTCAACCCGTAGTGCCAGCAACTAACAGAACGACGACTGCTGGCTTTAAATGCTTTAAGTGTGGGGAGCCAGGTCATCGTATGTCGGACTGCAGGAAAGGCGATCGTCCAGGGAAAGGCCTTGTTCATAGATCAGGAGGGGGTTGTTCAGGATGCCACTGAGGATTATGACCAGGATGCTATATACGATGACAATAATGGGGAGCTGGAGGAGATAGAATGCCCAGGTGACACAGGGTCGCCACTGCTGGTGGTTCGAAGGGTGTGTTATGCGCCCGAGAATCAAGGGGAGTCATGGTTACGCAACAACATATTCCACCACTTGCAATTGGCGGCAAAGTTTGCCGCTATGTGATTGATTCGGGCGATTGCGAAACGTGGTGTCGAAGAGGCAAACAAAAACTCGAACTTGAAAACAGAGGCGCATCCCAATCCTTACAAATTGAGTTGGCTGAAGAAGGGTAATGAGGTAAAAGTTTCTCAGCGCTGTTTAGTTTCTTTTTCAATGGCCTCTAAATATAAGGACAGTGCATGGTGTGATGTTGTGGCTATGGACGCTTGTCATCCGCTTTTGGGGCGTCCGTGGCGGTATGATCGTAAAGTCGCGCATGATGGTGGGTCTAACACCTACGCTTTAATTTACGGGGTACAAAGATTAAATTGTTACCATCTAGGAGTCACCCTGTGGGTCCTAATCATTAGCAAGGCGCGAGATGGAAGAGGAGATTGCGGAATCAGGGTTGCTTATGTTTTGGTTGGGAAAGATATTGGGCAGATCAATCCGAGACTGCAGCTTCGCTATTATTCAACCCCTTTTGTTGGAGTTTGGGGATGTTTTTCCAAAGGAATTACCGGAGGGATTGCCGCCGCTACGTGACATTCAACACCAAATTGATTTGGTGCCCGATGTGCTAACTTGCCAAACCGAGCCCATTACCGGATGAGTCCAAAGGAGCATGAGGAGTTGCGTAGACAGTGGAAGAGTTGCTCTCCAAGGGTTTCATTCAAGAGAGCCTCAGTCCCTGTGCAGTTCCGGCTTTATTAACGCCAAAGAAGGATGGGTCATGGCGGATGTGCGTGGACAGCTGGGCTATCAATAAAATCACTGTGAGGTACCGATTTCCCATTCCTCGCTTAGATGATTTGTTGGATCAATTATCAGGGGCCAAAGTGTTCAGCAAATTGGACTTAAGGAGTGGCTATCATCAGATTCGGATCAGACCCGGGGACGAGTGGAAGACTGCCTTTAAGACTCGTGAGGGTTTGTATGAATGGCTGGTTATGCCATTTGGTTTGTCAAACGCGCCTAGTACTTTCATGCGTGTGATGAACCAAGCGCTGCGACCGTTTATTGGTAAGTCTGTTGTGGTATATTTCGATGATATTTTGATTTATAGTGCCACGCCGGACTTACACATGCAGCACTTAAGAGAAGTTCTGGAAGTCCTACGAAGGGAGAAGCTGTTTGGGGGCCTGAAGAAGTGTGCCTTCATGACAGACTCAGTCCTATTTTTGGGATACATTGTTTCGAAGGATGGACTTGCTGTGGATGAATCAAAGGTGGAGGCGATCAGACAATGGCCCGGACCACGGACTTTGTTTGATATTCGGAGCTTTCATGGGTTGGCGTCATTCTATCGCCGATTCATACCACACTTCAGCACTATTATGGCTCCGATCACAGAATGTATGAAAGGAGGAAGCTTTACATGGACAGCAGAGGCAACAGAGGCTTTCAGAGAGATCAAGTTGAAGCTAACTAGTGCTCCAGTGCTAATCCTTCCAGATTTTTCACAGCCGTTTGAGTTACATTGTGATGCCTCGAAGGTAGGAATTGGGGCTGTTCTTAGTCAGAATTCGAAGCCGGTTGCTTACTTCAGCGAGAAGTTCAATGGGGGAAAGGTGAATTACAGCACGTATGATGTGGAGTTCTATGCAGTCGTGCGGGCTTTGCACCATTGGTACCACTACCTTATTCACAGTGACTTCGTGCTGTATTCGGATCATGAGGCGCTGAAACATCTGAATAGCCAGGACAAGCTATCCCACCGACATGCTAAATGGGCTGCTTATATACAGCCAATTCACCTTTGTGATTAAGCACAAAGCAGGGACGTTGAATCGAGTTGCCGATGCCCTCAGCCGTCGTTCTTCCTTGCTGACTTGCATGCGCACTGAGGTACTTGGTTTCGATTCTTTTCGTGCGTTGTTGGCTGTGGATCCTTTTTTCTCACATGTGTTGGATGTTATTTCCAAGGGTGAACCGAGTGTGTTTCACCTTCATGATGGCTTTCTATTCAAGGGTAATGCCTTATGTGTTCCAGAGTCGAGTCTGCGGCTCAAAATTATTACTGACTTGCATAATGAAGGGCATGTGGGTCGTGATAAGACCCTTGCTTTGGTGGCTGCATCATATTATTGGCCTACTTTACGGCGGGATGTTTACCGGTTTGTGAGAGCTTGTCATATCTGTTGTGTTTCTAAGGGTGGGGCCACTAACGCCGGACTCTATATGCCTCTGCCTATTCCTACACAACCATGGGCGGATGTGAGCATGGATTTTGTCCTTGGTCTCCCTCGTACCCAGCGGGGCAAAGATTCTATTTATGTGGTAGTGGACAGGTTCTCGAAGATGGCTCACTTTATTCCTTGCACTAAAACCACCGATGCTGTTAAGGTAGCACAGTTGTATTTTGACAGTGTTTATCGTTTACATGGGCTGCCTGTATCTATTGTTTCGGACAGGGACACGCGTTTCTTGAGCCACTTTTGGCGTTGTTTGTGGAGGCTGGCAAACACACAGCTCGATTTTAGTACTTCCTATCATCCCCAGACTGATGGCCAAACTGAGGTGGTCAATCGTTCTTTGGGCAACATGCTGCGCAGTTTGGTGGGTGAACACCTTGGGTCATGGGATCTGAAGCTGGCTCAGGTTGAGTTTGCATACAATCATTCAGTGAATCGGAGTACGGGTCATTCTCCATTTCAGATTATCTATGGATGCAATCCGCGAGCCCCTGTCGATCTCGCTCCGGTGCCTGATTTGAAGCGTGTGCATTGGAAGGCCCAAGACTTTATGGCACATTTGAAGGGCATACATGAGGCTACCCGACAGCAGTTGGAGGTCTCTACCTCCAAGTACAAGGACGCAGCCGACAAGAAGCGTCGTTTGGTGGAATTTGAGGTGGGCGATTTCGTATATGCCGTGCTAACCAAGGATCGTTTTCCGGAAGGGGAATACAACAAGCTTAAGGCCAGGAAGATTGGGCCCTTGGAGGTCCTTGCGAAGATCAATCCCAATGCGTGCACCGTTTGAATCGCCTAGCCACGTGCACACATCGGATGTGTTCAATGTCAAGCATCCGATTCCGTTTGTGGGTGATAGCTCATCTTGATGATTGCAATTCGAGGTCGAATTCTTTTCAAGCGAGAGGATGATGCGGACGGGTTGCGTCAACATGGTTGGACAGTGCGCCCGCGTAGGCCCAAAAAGGCCTCGAGTGTCGAATAAAGTTGCCGTATCGACATCGTCATTGTGCCGTGATCGATACCGTGCGCCAATTGGCAAACAGAAGCCACCCGTATCGATACGGGCCTTTCCCGTATCGATACCGAGTGCCCTAACTTGGCCGATTGGCTTACCTCGTTATTTTGCTGTTATTTCCGATTTTTTCCCTTTTTAGCAATTTTACGTTTTCCATTGATTTGCCTTCCTTTTTCGGAGCAAATCAATTAGGGTTTCTAGCTTCCTATATAATAAGTTGTAAGCCTAAACGGCTAGGGTTGGTGATTATTGAATTAAGAACGAGTTTTACTCATATTTTGATCGTTTAAGGAGGGAGTACCTCTGGGTCGATCTTGTTCGTGTTTCTCTTGCACGATTGTTTCTGTTCCATAGGCTGCGCTACTGTCAAAATACAACTGTGCTACCTTAACAGCATCGGTGGTTTTAGTGCAAGGAATAAAGTGAGCCATCTTCGAGAACCTGTCCACTACCACATAAATAGAATCTTTGCCCCGCTGGGTACGAGGGAGACCAAGGACAAAATCCATGCTCACATCCGCCCATGGTTGTGTAGGAATAGGCAGAGGCATATAGAGTCCGGCGTTAGTGGCCCCACCCTTAGAAACACAACAGATATGACAAGCTCTCACAAACCGGTAAACATCCCGCCGTAAAGTAGGCCAATAATATGATGCAGCCGTAAACATCCCGCCGTAAACCAAGTTTTGGCTTTGTCTTTTAGAGAAAATGGGAAGAGTTTGAATTGTGCGGACTCTATTTGGGCGGCTTGGTTCACGATGGTGGCCACGATTTTGTCGAAGTCCATCATGATGGTAGGGATTTTTGTGATCGTTCCCATAGAAATGGGGAATGAGAGTTATATGTTACGTTTTGACGGTGAAGGTGTTGGCGGCATTCATGGTGGGGAGGACTATGCAAGAGGTTTGCAGAGTGAGATCAAGATTCAAATAATCCCTCATAGTCCTCACCAGTGCTTATGGTGATGGTTGTTCCTTGTCGTCCGCCATTGTGGTAACGAGAGCAGTGTCAAAACTAATGATTTTGTTGTATAGGTTGCGGTAGTAACGACGTATGCACTAGAGCTCTACAAACTGGAGGAGTTATGCCGCCACCTCACCACTGGACAGTTCTGTGGGGTTATGCTACTGCCAATTAATTCAACATGAAAATAAAAGAGAAAGGAAACAATTATACTTTTCCTTAGCTTGCGTTACACCTCATGCTTAACAAAAAGTAAGCTATACTAAATTAAACTATACTAACGAAATGGGATACTTACAGTGATGAAAGGCAAATTTTTTCTAGCTTTCCATTTTGTTGCCTTCCCTAGCAACTGCACCAAAAATGCTTGCGACCTAGCATTGAGTTGTAGTTATCATTGCCCCAAGTAGGACTAGGTCGGCTGTAGCATGATACCCGGAAGTCCGGGGTCAATTTCCACAGGGAAGGATTGGAACTATTTTGAGGTTTGCTTTACGGTAGGCTTTTGGTGTTATGACGGCCAATCTTTTGTTTGTTGCGGTGAAATTCTCTCGCTACCTCTAATGCAGTTAAAAATGAAATTTTAATGCTAAATTTAACAATGACAGGGTCTACAAGATCATACCACCCATGACTTAGGGTATTTAATGACTCTCAACTTTAACTTAAATGAGAGACAGAGTCTCTTGCTCTTACTCGGAAGATTTAACATTTATAGTCAAGATTTCATACAATATGGGGTTTGGCAATGGATAGAAACTCTTTTAGTCTTTTTATCAAACACCTAAAGTGACATAGCTCAAAACATTGTGTGTGCTACACTCAATCAAAGAGGTTAACAACCTGTTTTCTCCAAAAATAGGAGTGATTCATCCATTCACAATCCCACAAATAAGCATTAAACATGAGAAACCATTAAAACACCCTAGTCATGGCGTGATAATCACCCCATGACCAAACCTAGATTATTACTCACTCATAATAATGGAAAGGATGTAAGATAATGACAAGGGAATTGAAATCATGGAAATACACGAAATAAAACACGGATCTATATAGATAAGAGAAAAACTTACAACTTAATGAAGGCCAAAGAATTGAATCCAAAGGTTTACAAGCTAAAATGAAGAGAGAAGTAGGGGAAATGTAGAGAGAAGGTGGAGAGAGGTAGAGAGAAAGGGAAAACGTTAGATAACCCTAAAGTGAGGTTGAGTGGCTTTTATAGCCCCCAAAATTCATGCTACATATTGCAAAAATGCCCCTAGATTAATTCCTGATCGGACACAAAATAGCCTAAAAATTGCACGCTGAACCGGCTCTAAGAAAAAGTGAGAACCGATTCAGGCATGTTCTTGAGCTCTCTGACTTGAAAGTGCCAGTTCTAGCTTTTTGCTTGAACCGGTTCTGATGTTGTCTAGAGCCTTCTGTTTTGAAGGTACCGATTCTAGCTTTTTGCTAGAAATAGTTCTTACTGGGCAGGAAGGTTTTCCTCCTCTTGGTCTTGACTTCTTGACCCTCTGGCATCTCTATCTCTAGCCATCACTTCATCCCTTAGCTC
Source organism: Vaccinium myrtillus (assembly GCA_016920895.1). NCBI lineage: Eukaryota > Viridiplantae > Streptophyta > Magnoliopsida > Ericales > Ericaceae > Vaccinium > Vaccinium myrtillus. The sequence goes on along the minus strand of JADGMU010000377.1, from coordinate 29,974 downwards.
GGGAGACTTGGTGGCGAGCTGCCACGTGGTATTGGGTCCTTGAAATTGAAACCTTAGGAAGTTTTGGGTAGTTTCTCGTGGGGCCGAAACGCACCTTATTCTTGGGTTTAACCTGAAACTAACAAAAACATAATCTTGCGCAAAATCAATCATATAAAGCCACAAAATGCATGTGTGTGTGATTTGGGGGCTTATCAGACGTCTTGCATGCGAATCTCTGACGGCTGCCCATCGAATTTATTTAATGGTTGATGTATCCTTTATTGATTTGGTTACGTAATTTGTCTTTCTTGTATGTTTTTTTGTCTTTTTCAACTATTTTAGTTGATCTCGGTAGATCGTAATATTTTTTTTATCAATGAAGTTTTTACACTTCCACAAAAAAAAAAAAAAAAAGAATAAGGAATTAACATTATAGTAGGTAGTCAAATAACAGTATTTTGTGATTTTGTGTAGGTATTCCTTTGAAATTGGAAGGCAATGCAAACAACCCTATCGGGAGGGGCAATGCAAACTACCCTACAGGAAGGGATGTTGAGAATTCTGTCAACGGCGTCGTTTCTCCTTCGGGTTATTGTTAGACTTTTTCCTCCTAAGAGCATCTCTAGCAGTCACTACGCAAAATGCCAACCCAAACACCAAATTCTATTTTGGCTAGCTACAAAATACATCCCTAACCTAACAATATTAGCAAAATGGCTATTAAAAAAAAAACTTTCAATAAAAATAAATCTTACAACAACAGTCAACATTCTCCCTCTTTCTCTCTCCCACAAATACTTATCTACCTCCGCCTTTCGAATCACCATGCCGACCACCACGCCCCGCCTTCTACCGCCCACCATTACAAACCAAAATCAGGGCAAAATTACATCATAAAGATTCATTTACGCTTAATTCCATTAGGAGAGGCTAGTCAAATGGGTAAGGGATTTGAGGGTTATGCTTGGCAAAACCACCATTCTCAACTCCTGGAGATGCTCTAATCTTTTTTTTTTGGAACAAATGCTTTAATCTCATTTAACCATTTACAATGTTTACTAGCATTTTAGGACTTGTACCTATGAATCTGTGAGCTAGCTGGAGGAGTGAAAAAATACTAGTGACATTCACCGATCCACACGCGGCCCAATGGCTAGGCCACCGATGCCTTTGCCCCTAACGTCTCTCCTAGATGGGAGCCCCCAATTCTGCTGAGGTCCATATTACTTAGTCCCTCCGTCCCTTTTTAATCACTATCTGTGCTCGGCAATCAACGGTGTCAATCTGTTTGAGTCTAAACAAATCCGAGTCGTTGATCGCCGATCACGGACAGCTCGGATGGGAATTGCATGCTTTGGGGACAGCATGATCCCCCAATTCTACAAAGGGTCCTTGAAGTATATTAGCAAATATTAATTTAAATGGTCCCTGAAGCTAACTCTATCTATTACATTCTCAACGTTTACAACGAGCGTTTAGTGGGTCCCCAAAGCTAACTCTGTCTCACTTGCCCGTTAAAGGAAGGGGTATTTACCTTCGTCCAAATGGTCGCTTCTCCCTCCTCAACCCAAAACAACTCAGAGCCCTCCAAGGCTCCAATCCCTCAGCATCCCCACCTCGAAAGACCCCTAGTTTCCTCATCCCAACCCTTCTATCCTACTATCAAACGTGAAGAAACTCAAATCTGTCACCACCTCCACTCACCACCTTCGACCAAACCGACCACTACAGCCCCACCTTCACCACCACCACAGCCAACAAAGAAGCCATCAGCAGCAATGAGCCATAATCGAAGCCATCCGCCGCCCGCGCAAGCGCCCACCTTGCTCCAAAACCTTGGCGGCCCACAGGGGCAGGTCATCGGTGGGTAGGTGGTGGGTCCCCTTTTTGTTGTGGGTGCGATTTACGGGTTGGTGGTGGCATTTAACAACCCGTTATTTTCTGATTTGTCGGTGGGGAAGGAGAAAGAGTTGTCTGTCCCCGGTAGGGTCTGGAAGCGGAGGAGGAGGAGGGGATGCCTCGGTGGAGGCACTGATTTTCTTATTTTGATTCTCTGTCATGCTTGGTTTGGGGCTGCTTCAGATTTTCTCTTTTAGATTTTCTTTCATGCTTTGATTTGGGATTTAATTCGGTAAAACTAGAACTTGGATAGAGAATAGCAAACAGTAGCACAGTCATGGACCAAGTAATTTTCCAATTTTTTTTAAAAAGTTGTTTTAAGATCTTTCTTCGACAAGGACATGATATAGCGGTCAATCATGCAAATAGGGCACAAATAAATTCCTTAATGCCAAGAGGACAAATTATCCCCACATTCCAAAAATGCCTCTGTTAGCCCATTAAAGTGCCTAAACGCCCAAAACCCTCTAAAAGTGCTTAAACCCTCAAACCTAATGAAAGTACCTAAACCCCCAAAATCGTATGAAAGTACCTAAACCCCCAAAACCGTATGAAAGTGTCTAAACTTCTAAAACCCTATGAAACCGGATGATACCCTAAATGTCTAAACCCACTATATCATATCCCAAAGAGTAAATCCCCTAAAATTGAACTCACCCCCAAAATTGAAGAGAGAGAAATTAATTTTGTCTCACACCATCAATTAATACTACCCACGCATGTGAGAGAGAGAGAGAGAGAGAGAGAGAAGGGTGAGAATTGGGGTTTGACAATAATGCCCCGTACTTTAACGGTCAATTTGGACAAAGTTAGCTCTAGGGATATTTAAACGCGCATTGTAAACGTTGGGGATGTAATAGACACGAATTGTATATTAGGGACCAAATTGACATTTTGCTAATACTTTGAAGACCATCTGCACAAATAAGCCGAAGCTAAAATTATAGGAGTATCTTTTATGTAAAGCAAAGAAAACTTATTTTGAATCGCACAAATTGAATATTCAAATAGTGAAAGCCCATTTGTTGAGATTTCGCCCTAGGCCTCCATATATAAGGGTTAGGCCCCCCTGGACCCTTTCCTTCACTAGCAAAATTTGAAGAAAATTTTATTGGGTGGCTGTGACTTGCGAAGGTATTCAATATCCCTTCCACCCTCATATATGCTATCTAATTTTGGAAGTTCTGTTATGCAGTGAGGGAAAAATTGCATGAAAAGTTTTGGGATCTCGCAGAAACGCTTTGTAAGGATTGACTACACAATTGCGCGTCGATCTATATGTATTTACACATTAATTCCTCTGTGTAGAACCATTTAATTTGTTTATTCATTTGAAATGCAGTGCCACCGAATGAGTCCATACGGAAAACCAAATTGATTCACCACCAAGCACTCAACTTCGTCAAACAACTTTGTGAAGAGATAGTGATCAAATCCAACATGACAAAAGCGAATAACATCTTCAGAGAACCGCTGAGGAAAGCAGCGTGCTTGGGGACTTGCGAGATCGTGGAAGAAATCTTGGAGTCGTTCCCCAGTGGAATTTACATTGAGAATGAGAAGGATCAGAACATATTCCTAGTCGCAATTGAGAACCGTCAAGAGAATGTTTTCAACCTCATATACCAGCTGGCCACAGAGAACCAGAACGAGTTTCTGTCAGTGCACGATGCGTCAGGAAACAATGCGCTGCACATGGCTGGGAACTTTGCACCTCGACAAAGAACTCTCACTCCGAGCAAGTGTGGTGGTGCCGCTCTGAGATGCGGCGTGAGCTACAATGGTTTAAGGTGATATTCTATTGTTTATTAGAGTATGTTTGTAACGTCGAAAGTATTTGACTAATTTTTATTTAATTTTTTACATCGTAGGGCAATATTTTTTGTTTCGAATCTGAACAAGAAAAATTTTGAAAGTAAGAATTTTGCTTCAAAATTAAATACAAAGAAAGTAAGAAACACTAGAGACAAAGATAAGTTAAAGGAATAGGCAAAGCATGCATTTTTACCTTTTTCTTATTTTTTTACTTTTTGAAAAAATCGGTCCACGTGTTTTACCTTTTAAATTCTTTCCATCCAGTACCAAAGTAAAAAAAAAAAACACATCTTAAAAGCCAAATATGAAGAAGTTTAGATATTCACGGGACACCTATAAATCAGCATATAGTCTTGGTACAAATTGAATTCATCTCATGGTAAACTTCATTTATGACACATCGAAACACGGGGTTAGACAATATTCAAGTGGACGAGATAAACACTCTAATCCATGAGCAAACCCTGAAATCGATGAGGAAAAGAAGAGAGAAACTCTAAAATATTAGTGATGATTAAATTAATTTTGCCAAGGCTTACACACCCCTATTTATATTAGTATGAGTGCTAACAATTAGGAAATTACTTCAAGTGGAAACCAAGCAAAGAATGACTGCATATAAATCAAGTATTCTGAATACATATATGATATCTTTACATATATAATTATTTTTTTATTTGTTTATTTTTGCCGTGTCCTCCGCCGTGTCCTTGTCCATTTTTAGAATTTTCCGTGTCCGTGTCCGTGTCCGTGTCCGTGTCCATATCCGTGTCACAAATCCTAAACGAACCTTTCCGAAACAGAATACTCCAATCAATAGACTACATCTTTGATTTGTTCTGTATCAATTTATCCCATAGCATTAGACTCTTATCCAATTTATTTTTCAACCCTGTCTCAAGGCATACAGCAAGGGAAAATGTTGGCGATTGGATGAAAAATATAACAATTCACTTTGGTCCTTGAATAATTTAGAGTCATGTGTGATAGTTTTTGTTGGGGGAGAAAATAGAAATGCACAAAAAGTTCACAAGAAATAATTCACTTGAGTATTCCATTGCATAACACAAATCTGCTTTCAATCCTACTCACGTATCCACACGTACAGTATAGGGAAAAAAACCCCCCTTGTGGTTCCTCTCTCACTCTCTCGATCTTTCTGCTCTCCCCCACACTTTGCCACTCACAAACAAAAGCATATAACTAGAGTCTATCTTCCAACAACACTTCTTTACAATGATTTTAGTGTCTTAACCATGCTTTATTCTGTAGATTATTCTCTTTTTTATTCTGGCATTTGTAAATGTATTGTTCCAAATGACAGAAAACAGGCTGATAAAAAAAAATGACAGAAAACAGGACTATTCTTAATCATTCCAAATTCATCCACTTTTAAATGCAGGAAATAGAAAAATTAGCACTGCCTCAAGCTAAATACAAGAGGAACATAAAGAACAAAACCCCTCAAGATGTATTCACCGAGACACACAAGGATTTAGTCGAGAAAGGAGAGAAGTGGATGAAAGACACCGCAAGTTCGTGCACAATCGTGGCCGCTCTTATTGTCACAGTGGTGTTTGCGGCAGCCATCACTGTGCCAGGCGGGAGCAACAACAACAACGGCCTCCCGGTCTTCCTGGAAGACGGAGTATTTTTCCTATTCGGCGTGCTTGACGCCCTTGCCCTATTGTCCTCAACAACTTCCTTGCTAATGTTCCTGTCCATCTTCACGTCGCGTTACGGGGAACAGGATTTTCTGTATTCCTTACCCAGAAAGTTAATTATTGGGCTTGTGACTCTGTTCCTGTCCATTATATCCATGATGATTGCATTTGGTGCAACATTCAAAATTGTGTTTGGACAAAAAAAGGCGTGGATTGCCGTCCCTGTATTTGTATTATCCTTTGTGCCTGTCACCCTTTTTGCTTTGTTGCAGTTTCCGTTACTACTCCGTTTGATCAAATCCACTTACTACCCAGGCATATTCAGGAAAAGAAGTAATCGCATTTTTTACTGAAGAGAAGACAAAAATGAGATGGGAATTTAATTTGGGCCTTTATCTTCAAGCTACTGATCTGATCAAACATGTGTTGGAGTTTAAGTCTGGATGGAGGTTGGGAAGTTGAGAGAGTGTGTGGTTATCCTTTGTTTGTCTTTTGTATAAGTTGATACATGCTATAATTGGTGTGTTCTTTTAGTTTTTGCTGGCCTTTACATCCTTGAACTTGGCCATCTTTCTTCATGTTCTTTATCTAGGCGTGTCGTCTACTACTTTGTGCCTGTCCTGCGGTTAATTGTACTGGCCAAAGAAAAATTTCCAAATTCCAAATTTGGTTTTCTGAAATGAGCGTGGTACGTACTGCAAGAATTGGACTACGGTGGAGTTAGTCCAATTTGAAATGGTAACAATGAAAATGCCCTTAGATGATTGGATCGACGTTTGTTTTGGTAGAAAAATGCTACCTTTCGCTGAGATTGTTCAAGTACATGTATTTTGCTACCTTGTTTTTAAGCTGTATAGCTCCAAGAATTTTAGTCATGAACGGGCTCTAATTTTATAGCTTAAACACAGAAGAATCAGTTTGCCGTTCAGTCCCTTATGCAAGTTTTGACATTTTCCTTCATGAAAACTACATTTCAATGGGGTGGAATCCAGTATACGTTTTGAAATGGTCGAAATGGAGTTAATCCAGTCATGAAAGGGCTCTAATTTATTTTTTGGGAAAATTGTCGAAATGGTCCCTGTAATTTCACCCGAGTCTCGATTTAGTCCCTCTAGTTTAAATTGCACTCCAACGAATCCTGTAGTTTCAATTTTGGTCGATTTTGGTCCAATTGATAATAGACATTATCAAATTAGACGGAATCCCCAATTTGGGCCTTTTTTTAGGGGTACACCAGTCATTCCCCCTTCCTCCGGCCCTTTTAGCAAAACCCTAACTCCCCTTTTGAGAAAAAAATCTCTCACTCGTCTGTCACTCACCTCACTCCTCACCTCACTCACCTCATTGCTCTCTCACTCATCTCTCACTCGTCTGGACGTATGCACAATGAAATCGATAAGCAAGAGTTGGAAATCGACATTGAGGTGCTAATTTCACAAAGATCAAGGTCAAGAAGTTAGGGTTTCAGAATCTCGAAGCTAAAGACCAAGTTCTCTCACACATATCAAGGCTTACGTCAAACCCAATGTGGAGCTTTAGAGTTGGAGACCAGGAACCCGATTATGGTATGAAAATCGAGCCTTGTAGTTTATGGTATAAATTTCCCTTTTTTTAAGGGTTTTGTCTCATTGTTTAGGGTATTTCCTTTGTTTAATGTTGATGCCTGGTCTTGTACTATGACACAGTTACAAGTTTACACTTGTATATGTATACATACACAATCACAATCTGTGTTTGCCTGATTTTGATAGTGGTCCCATATACTGTTTGTTTGCTTTTGATAGTGATCCTATATATGTATACATACACAGTCACTCCTTGCATGGTTGCTTGTATTTTATGATTCCTTCCTTTGGTTTTGTAGTGGTCCTATATGGTATCTCCCCTTTGTGTATCAGGTTCAGCTAAAAAAAATTTCACCATAAGGTATGTTGGGGGTAAATGCACATTCATTGATTGGGTGGACGTTGACCAAACAAGCTTCATAGAAATAGGAAACATGGTCAAGGAACTAGGTCTCTCTGGGGATTTTGTTTATCACTACCAAGTGCCTGCTAGGGATTTATATCATGGGCTAAGAAAGTTGGATGATGATGATGACTGCCTTGACATGGTTAAGTGGGTGGCCCTAAGCAACAAACTAGATGTTTATGTACAAAGGGTTGTTAGTGAGGAAATGGATGAACATGATGAAGATGGGGATGAGGATAGAAGTGAGGATGGGGATAGAAATGAAGATGGGAATGGAAGTGAGGAGAGTACAGACCTTGAGGAATTTATGGACAGTGAATGTGAAAAGAGTGAGGATGACATGTAGTATGACACAAATGTGGCAGCCAATATTGAGTGGCAAGGGTTGTCTACTACAAAGGGAAAAGCACCAGTAGAAAGTCAAAGCAGAAAGTGAAATGACAATGAGGTTTCTGATGCAGAGGCTCAATCTGATGAGCTGGTGACCCTTTATGGCTCTGATGAGGAAAGTGGTCCCCGAAGGTATAGTCAATTTAATATGAATGTAGACATGGTTGACCCAAAGTACAAGGTTGGGCATACACTATGGGGATGGTGAGAAGAGATATATTAAATTCTGACGTAATAAGATCAGTAATTTCATAATCTTGGGCTTCTTTTGCTGACATAGAAATTACATACTCGAACAAATACAAAAGGGCTCCCGGGACATTCTGCAATTGTGGCTTCTCTAGGCTTTATTATAATTTGGATATACTATTTTGGGGTCAATCTTTTAGGAATCGGCCAGGCTACATAGTTATGGTTCATCCCAACAAGAAACCAGTTCAAAGCTGCAGTAAAAGAGCATGCCATAAGGACCCGCAAACCAATAAAGTTAAAAAAGAATGACAGCCAAAGGGTTAGAGCAGTGTGCAAAGGTAAGAAATGTACTTGGGTTTTGCTTGGATCTAGAATGCAAGGGTCAGAAGGCTTCCAAGTTAAAACCTATGTGCCTACCCACAACTGTAAAAGAGTCTTCCACAACAAACATGCGACTGCCAAGTGGCGATCAAAGAAATATGTATATGCGGCAATTATCCAATCCGGGATCCCGGATTGGAGGTTTTTTGGTGTTTTGATGCTTTTAAAAATTGTTTTTGGGAAATCCGAGCCGTCCAATGTGTTCAAAAGGTGTTTTCAAGGGTCCACGCGAGAAATCTTCAAAACAAAATACCGGGAAGGGCTTGATCCAAGCAGTTTTTCGCAAAAACTGTACATTTACAATTTTGCGAAAAACTGCTCGGATCAAGCCCTTCCCGGTATTTTTTTTTTGAAGATTTCCCGCTAGGACCCTTGAAAACACCTTTTGAACACATTGAACAGCTCGGATTTTCAAAAAATATCGGGAAGGTGGAGTCCCGGATCCGGGATTCCCGGATTAGATCGGGACTCTATATATATATACACAATCCCGTTCTACTAAGGACTCCCTCAAACTCCCGATTTGCGGACCTCATGGATCAGGGTCGAATCTCGACGATCCGAACCGCTTAATGTGTTTAAAACGTGTTTTTAAGAGTCACCGCGAGGATTTGTCCAAAAAAAATATCCGGAAGGGCTTCATTCGAGCTTTTTTCTATAAACTATATATGTACGGTTATTATGAAAAACTGTTCGGATGAAGCCCTTTCGGATATTTTTTTTTTTGTGATTCCTCAAGTTGGCCATGGAAAACATGTTTTAAACACATTGAGCGGTTCGGATCGTCGAAATTTGGTCCGGAAAATCAGAAAAGGGGTGGTCCTCACGAAGGAGATCCGTGAGGGAGTTCTTAATAGAACATCTTCCTATATATATATATACACAAATTTTCTAATAAGGACCTCCCGGATTTAAGAAAAAATGTAATATTTTCACTTTAAAAATTGTTTTTGGGAAATCCAAACCATCCAATGTGTTTAAAAGGTGTTTTCAAGGGTCCACGGCTCCACGCGCGAAATCTTTAAAAAAAATAGTTGGAAGGGCTTGATCCAAGCAGATTTTTGCAAAAACTGTATATTTACATTTTGGCGAAAAACTGCTGGAACCAAGCCATTCCCGGTATTTTTTTTTTTGAAAATTTCCGGCGTGAACCCTTGAAAACACCTTTTGAACACAATGGATGGTTCAGATCGTCAAAAAAATGCTCAGATCATAGAGGTCCGCAAGTCCGCATACTGTAATATAGTTTTTTTTTTTAATAGTTGGGTCTCTGTTAAACATAACATCTGGAGTATGCAAAGGACTCGTGAGCTTCGAGAACCACACTTTCTCAATTCGGCAACTAATCGAACCAGATAAATAAATGAATGTGCCGGTCAACAGTTACAGTAAATTAGAACTCTCCAAAACTCTAAGAAAATTCAAAACGAGAAATTTGCAAAATTAGCGTACAATCAACTTCCTACAAGAAAAATTAGTTAGAAAGGAAAACCTAAATACAGAGATATGGACCGGGCATCCAAACACATCATTCATATAGCAGAAACCAGGGATTGCGTCCAAAGGAGACTGGGATTAAGCATCTCCAGCAGCTGCATAATTGGGCCCGTTAGATCTAAAACCACGACCCCTTCCACGATTCCCATATCCCCTGCCACGGCCACGTCCTACAAGGAAAGAAAGAAACAATTAGAGTTTAAGAAACAAAGTGATATCATAATTGAAACTCCAATGAATGAGTCGGCAGAGTTTCCATGCTCTTCAACAAAGACTTTTTGGTTCAGATTACCTTTAGGTCCTTTACCATTGATACCGTCATATATCTAGATTCCAAAATCTATCATCTTTTTACAAACAAAGTGAACAAGAAATGTCCCCATATACACAATTTCCTCTACCAATTACACCCCCTGCTGCTCATTAGTTTGAACTCCAGGTATTTCTGCCCCTCAAAGTACAATATTCTATTCCAGATAAATAAATAAAAAAGAACTCCATGTAGCTAAAATACACATCTTAAAAAATATACAAAGGGAGATCACAACTTGGTGTCTCCCTAGTCCTCGTTTTTTGCTTTCTCCAATGATATCCTAATAAATAAATAAAACTATTTTGCAGTTAGAACCCTTTCGTCCTTCATTAAATGCAATGAGTAAATCTGAAAACTCAACTAATGAATTTTTAGTAAAAGAGCACAATCTATACATATCCATAATTGCTTCCTCAATGATCCAAAGGATTCGACCCATTTGTTGCCCACTTCATCGTCGAATCTACGATGGATAGCCCATTGGCGCAACATTCCCGACGACCAAAAACCCATCTTATTGATGAGTAAAATAATTAGTTTCTTCCTCTTAATTCACGTGTCCCTGATGATGCTTATCCATGGCTGCTACCTATAGCTTCCTCCTTACATCACATGTTTATGTGTGTGGGCTATATATGCATCACTCTTGCAATTAATAAGTCTCCCTGAAGACAGTGTTCTAAAACTCGGATAAGTCGGCCGAGTAGTTGCCGAGAAGTCGCTCCTCGGTACCCAACCGAGGCGACTATACCCTAGTCGGCGAGGTTAGTCGGTGGAAGGTCTAGTCGGAGATAAGTCGGCGTTAGTCGCCGACTACTCGGCGAGGCGGTAAGTCGCGATGAATTGCCGACTCGGCGAGTTGGGACCCAGTCGGGAAAAATCAGGATGAAAAACAGAAAATTTCTAGATGTTGAGGGGGCTAAGTAGTATTTGAACAACCTTTATATACAGAAGTAACAGAACTTACGAGCTAAATCAAATTTGGCCTCCACCGAGTCCACTCCTCCTTCGATAGTTCGATCTACAGCTACTCATCTCGTCGATCTCGATCTCTCATCTCTGCTCATCTCGATTTCTGCTCATCTCGATCGTCTGCTCATCGCGATCGTCGTCTCGTCGGCGTCGTCTGGCGTCGTCGTCTGTTGACTAGCTTTAGTTTTTTTTTCCCTCACATAATGACATCAGTATGTGTTGTTTTATGTAATTGTGCCCACTGTTTGTGTAGTTTAAAATTAGTTTGTCTAGTTTAAAATTATAATTAGTGTTTATTAATTAGTTACTTCATACCACAGCCACTATAATTAGTGTTTATTCAAAAATTAGTTTTTTTTTTCAATTATAATTAGTGTTTATTAATTTTTTCCAATTATAATTAGTTTTTTTTTTCATTAAATAGGTACTTCATAACACTGTTTGTCTAGTTTGTCTAGCTTAATCCATTTGTTATGTTATGCACTTAAAATTTTTAGTTTATTTTTCCAATGGTATGTTTACTCCTAAATTGGAATTCATTAAATAGGTACTTCACGTGGTTTTATTTGGTTTGAAGTTGAACTATGAAGATTGACTAGTTATTATGGATTGACTACTAGTTTGGTACTTGGTAGTATTTACTTTACAATTTTACATGTCTCTACATTGTCTACAATGTCTATATATTATAAAAAAAAAATTTAAAAAAAAAACCGAGTAATTTCTCGAAGGCCGAGTACTCGGGCTGGATGCTCGAAGGTCCCCGACCGACCTGGGTGCGCCTAGTGAGTTTTTGAACCTTGCCTGAAGACATTGCAACATCCTAACATATGTCACCAAATCACAATGGGCTTGTCCGTTTCTCTGTTTAGTTTTAGTTTTAGTTTTGATGACATCATCATTTCCCTCATTTCTCTCTCTATCTCTCTCCACTCATTACACCTGCTGACATCATCAAAACTAAACTAAACTATCTAACCAAACACATCCAATGTCTCTTATGTTTTTCATGGGCAATTACAAGAAGAGCGAATTGATTCATTTGATTCATTTATCTTTTCCGATATCAATTCAGGAGTAGTTGTTTATAGTGAGATTCTTACTGCACATACTACAATAAGTATAAGTCTATAATTCACTTTTTAGTAGCCCCTGCTCCTAAAGTGGCACCGATCCCACCTTAGGAGCGCGATTCTGCAATCCCAACTTAGGAGCTTGACAAGAGCCCGCTCCCATTGAGAAGGGAGCCCGCTCCCATTGAGAAGGGAGCCCGCTCCCATTGAGAAGGGAGCCCGCTCCTCACGAAGATGGGAGCTCTTGTACGATACTGGTCTAGAAAAATAGTAATTTATTACTCGACTTTATAAATTGGTCTTCGATTTAGCTCATATATATAGCCCAAGTCATGATATCTTGAAAACAAAACCATACATTCTAACACTATCTCATTTCTTATACTTAACGTAGACTTGGCTCATATTTTTCTCCCTCAAATGATTGTAGTTTTAAAGCGTAGATTCTTAATATATGTACACATTCCTTCCCCGCACCCAACCTTGGGAGATTCTATGTTCCAATGTTCTAAAAATCGGTAAGCACTAGCCCAGCAGAAGAGGGGGCACCCAGGACCATACCAGTCAGCCGCCTAGCACCTAGGCACTCACAAGTCGGCTACCTAATCACCTAATTGCCTAGTCGTTGGACCCCTAATCGGCCCTAGGCGGCAACTTTTAGAACACTGCTATATTCTCCCACTTCCACTCCCACATCATGCAACAAAGATTCACTTATAATTTGTACTTTGTAAACACGACATGAAGTCAGCTCTAGCGCACGGCCAACACTAGGGGACAAAGTTGGACTAAAAAACTCATCTTGATCAGCTTTGAAGTAAATTACTAGGCTACTAAACAACGTCCCCACTAAAGATAAGAACCCAAGCAATAAACTAATGCAATATGTGTTGAACAGCAATCAAGAGTCTCATACCCCACCTACAACTGCACCGTTACAATGGTTGGTCACTCAAAGGGGCACAAAGCTAAAGGCAAATTAGTGAGTTTATGCAGAAAACAGAGAGCAATTATATGAAGCAATACCACGGCCTTGAGCAGGAGCTTCTTGGTCATAACCCCGAGCAGGAGCTTCTTGGTTGTAACCTCGAGCATCTTGCTGCATATCAAACTGGGGACCGTTGTATCCTCCTCTTCCACGGCCACGGAAGTTACGACCTCTTCCTCGACCCCGGCCCCTTGCATAGCCACGATCCCCATCCCACCCTCCATCATCATACTCCGCAGCCGGATATCCATTCCCTGAAATGAGATGTAATAGCAATTCCAACAATGTTATGGGCCTACCATTAAAACCAAAAACTGTCATATGTGAAAAGGACTAAAAGGCTGCTTGCCATGTTTACACACAGCTATAAACTGCATCAAGCTCATACAAAGCTCAAACTTGCTATACGGAAAATACCCAACACCACATTCCACTCAATATGAGCAAGTTAGTGAACTTCAAATTCATCCAATAGGAGATGCAAAGTAACACAACCAATCTCGTAAAAGTACAATCTTTACACACAATAAGCTCAAAAGTAAAATCAAAATGTAAGAAAACGGGAAAAAAATAAAATGAAGAAAAAACTTATCCAATATAATACCATATGGGGCTCTAGACCTTCCTCTTCCCCTTCCCCTCCCTCTACCACCACGGCCCCTTCCACGACCAGTAGGTGATCCCTCTGGCATCATAAACGGAATGAAAATCAATTCCAATATGAATAATACCAAAAACATTTACATTGTTTTTAACTTGGCCCTACCTCCATCGTAATCAAATTCAGGCATTGCCTTGACCTGGTCAGCGGGCAGGGGAGGCTGGTACCTGCAACAAGTAAGAATTTAATTCCAAAAACTCGAGAATTAAATCACAGTTTCGCATGGGAAATCATTTGCTTGTACAAAAATCAACTTCCAACAAGAGAGAAAAAAAAAAAAAGAGTATAGCTCATAGGTCCAGCAATCGAATTGCTTATTAGAAAAGTTTAAACACCTGTACAGGAAACTAAACCGTTGTATATCTCCAGAAAAGGGAACTTTTCAATGAGCAACCAAATTGTGAAGACTTTCTACAGTCCACACAACCAACCTATGAGAATACAAAGATACAACCTTCATTCCACCTAGACAACACTTCAAAATTTTGATATAAGAATGACCAGCATAAGCTTGACTTTGAAGATGACAAGTGATTCTAACCAAGATGAGTGATCATTGACTATTGATACATGAAAATCATTATAGGAGCAAATAATTTTCACAGGACAGATGAAGGACTCGGAATATCTAGAAAGCAAGTTGATCCTTGAAAATAACCCAAAACTTGCTCATCATGAAATGAGACATGACTATTGATACATGAAAATCATTATAGGAGCAAATAATTTTTACAGGACAGACGAAGAACTTGGAATATCTACAAAGCGAATACATCCTTGAAAAAAAAACCCAAAACTTGCTTCATCGTGAGATGACAAAAACTGAAAAGCACAGGAAATAAACAAATACAACCAGAGAACTTGTACCAACTCACCCCACGGAGGATGTATTCAGCTCCTTCATCGAGAGCGTTATCTTAATCATCGAGACATGCCTTGTGGTTTCCAGACTGCAATCGGGAAAAAAATCCAAATGAGAGACTCGATAAGGAATGAAGCCAAATACAAAATTTGTCTGCAATATGCTAACATTGATATAGCAACCAGTTCTATTTCAATATTTGGAAGACAAAAGCTTTCTTGATTATATATAAGGTCCAGAACAGCCTTACGGAAGGAGGCCTTCTTCAAGGGGCTCCCATGTATCAGTTATATCAATGGATGAGATTGATGTAATTTGATGGAGACCAGCAATCCTCCTCTACATGATGGTCGCGTTGATGGAAATTAGTAATCATCAGAGATCAAGCATAGCAAAAGTAATACATAAAAACGAAGCAAAGAACTCATTAAAAAGTTAAACAGAGAAGTGAAATGCATTAGAAATGAAAAACCTTGATTAACTCCACCATTGTTACAGTCTTATTGATTGCTCTGCCCATTGCTTTGAACACAATCTCACTCGAACCTTTTTCCTATAGAATATTGCAACAAACAACAAGATAAGAACAAGACACAAAAACTCTAGCTAACAATTCTCATAGCATCCTAAATTTCCAATTCTTGCCTCAAAAGAATGCAATTATCGTAGCATTCTAGATTTTTAATCCCTTTCCTCCAAACGGAGAGAGGTGCAGGAGACATAACTTGTAATGTCAAGTCAAATGTTGGATCATCCCTAAACAAATCATTGGCCATTATATTAAAACACAGTTTCCAACAGATATTACTTGCCAGTATTTCCAACACTAAGGAAAAGGAATAGATAGTTGATAAGTATTGTATTATTTCCTTTTCTTAACAGCAACTAAGGTTCTACAGCATGGTTCCCTTAACTAAAACCCATGGGTGCAAAAGAAGATGTTAAGATGTGCAACAGTAAATCTCTACAATCCCTTTTGCTCGGTGGTGAGAACTCGGATCTGTTAATAGTACTTCATGACCAATTGAAAAGTCAACCAATACTAGATCAAAAAAATAATACTTTAGCTTCTCATATGCATAGGAAGTTCAAAAAATCGTTTTCTCCACTAAATCTTAGTTTCATCTAAACCCTCTGCAATACAAGCACAATTGGTACACCGGTATTACAGGAAAAACTTTCGACACACAAACACTTTTAAAACTTTCAAATGTCATAAAACATAACAATTTCATTGTTTAAAGGTTAAACCATCAAATACTTGGCAAAACACATCATCATCTATAAAAAAAAAACTAACATACAGACGTTTAGCTTTGGAGACAACAAATACAAGATCAAAAAAATTACAGAGACAACAAAAACAGAGAAGAAGTACTTATTAATAAAAAAAAACAGAGCAGAAGCTTGGGGGAAAAAACTGGGAAGAAAATTACAGGAAAAAATTGAAAACAGAGCATAGAGGAAGGAAAAAATTACAGAGAAGAATTAAGAAGACGAAGAGGAGGAAAGGAGAGGACAGAACGATCAACTTCAAGACTCCAGGGTTGGCTGCTGCTATGACTCTCGATAGATCAGGTCTGATTTCTAGGGCTTACATTTACTTCGTCTTTACATTCAAGGAAATTATCTAGTGCATTTAGCCCATCTTTATGCATCATAGATCAATTATTGAGATTGATTCTGGCCTAATCTAAATAAAGATGGCTAAAACATTGTTGAGGTGCGCGCCACGTCGCCACATCGCCTCACCTTGTCGCGTGCGCTTAAAACACTACAACATACAATATGTTAAACGGCAGCACACGTCCACATCACACTATATTATGGTTAAATATCACATCATCCAAAGAATTGGTGCAATGATGTCTATTGTCAATATAGATCCTTAGAAGTAAAAGGACAGAATCAACAAGTTGAATCAGGTTATGAACCAAAAAACACTTAGCAATCTCACACTCACAAAATCAGTAACAAATAAAAAGTATCCGGCTCCGGTAAGATCATACTGGCCAATACCTAAAGCATGCAAAATAACAACATTTTTCTACAATTGACATTTTACACTGGGAAATACAATAACTGAGCACAGTTTGGCATAGGTTCTTATTTCAATATTTTATGTCGCATCATTATATCAGGTTAAATACGTAACTATAGATTCAACCACCAAAATACATGATGATTACCGCAGAGAAAACAACCCCAGTATCTGTCATATATCTATAAGGCATAAGCATTATTGTTATCACTATTACAAATCAAACACCCCTTTCGGTGTGTCCTCAATTTCAAGACTGGCTCACAAATTTTTCCCCAAGAAATTCTACCCTGTTTTGTACTTTCACATCCAGATTTAATTACACATTAATCTCAATTCATGATTTTCCTCTATCCCTCTTTTACATAACACGATTTCCACATGCATCGCGTGTGCCAAAGCGTTCAGTACTAATACATAGAAAGAAAAGTACAAAAAGCATCAAGTACACAATCATATGACATAAAAGAATACCTGAAGCAAATTCATGGCGTATGTTATATAGCTGCGCATCCTCCCTTGACTTGTAATCCGAATCTCATTTTCATCAATCGGTGTCTCTGCTCTCGGCTTCTCGACCTTTTGGTACCGATCCATCTTCTGCCCCGAAACAAACACCAAATTACACAGAAAAAAAGGCACTAATAAGTATCTTCCTTATACACAAAAAAAGAAACCGGAAAAAAAAAAATTTGTTTGTGTTGAATATAGTTCGATTACATGAGAAGAGAGAGGAATCTAGGGCATGAGAGAGAGAGAGAGAGAAGTGGGATGTAATAGATAAGGGTTACCTTCTTCTTCTTCTTCTCTTCGAATAAAAGATAGTAGAATTTTTATGCTCGACGAAGGAAAGCCCTCTTCTTCGGCTCGTTACTTCGTTTACGCCCTAACCGCTCAACTGTGAAGTTTTGGAGTATTTATAGCACCGGTTTCCAAACTGTGCCCTAACGCTCTCAATCGGGTTGAACTTGTCAATTAAAGTTGGGCTGGGCCTTTTCATCCAAACAAAAAAGGCTGGGCTGGGCCTTTTGAGAGGTGTAGAGCTCGAATCTTGTTTCATGTAAGTCGGAGTTGTGGACTCACTTCCTACAATGGTTTTATTACGGGTCAATACAAAAAACAAATATTTATTACCACTAACTCCAATCATTCTTTTTAATTACCACTAACTCCATTAAGGTCAATCATTCTTTTTTGGGGCTTAGACACTTGGGGTGCACTTTTCTATTACATGGTTTTTAGTGGTTTAGGCACTTTCATAGAGTACCTTAGGATATTGGGCACTTTCATAGGGTACCCTAAAGTTTAGGGTACCCTAAATTTAGAATGTACATTTAGAATTTAGACCGTACATTTAGAATTTAGACTGTAAATTTAGAATTTAGACCATACATTTAGAATGTACATTTTAGAATTTAGACCGTACATTTAGAATTTAGATCGTACATTTAGAATGTACATTTTATAATTTAGACCGTACATTTAGAATTTAGACTGTACATTTAGAATTTAGATCGTACATTTAAAATTTAGACCATACATCTAAGAATTTAAAATTTATATTTTTATATTTATATGTATATATAACTAAAATTTTGCTCAATTTTATAAACCTCAAATATGCATATGACTAAATACATGCACACACCAAATATACATGAACGTTAACACAGTATATTCCAAAATACTATTTGGTGTGGTCATTCTTTTTTAATTACTATTAAGGTCATTCATTCCTTTTTGGGGTTTAAGCACTTAGGGTGCACTTTCTTATTATAGAGTTTTTAGTGGTTTAGACACTTTCATAAGGTACCCTAGGATTTTAGGCACACTTTCATAGGGTACCCTAGGGTTTAGGTTTAGGCACTTTCATAGGGTACCCTAGGATTTTAGGCACTTTCATTGGGTACCCTAGAGTTTAGGTTTAGGCACTTTCATAAGGTACCCTTGGATTTAGGTGGGGTGGGTAGAGAGAGAGAGAGAGAGAGAGAGGGACGGATGGATGGGAAAAAGAGTTAGCCGAGCTTTTTACGAAAAAAATGGAGTGGGATGTGCAAGCCCTCCAAAAAGTGGAGCGGCTTGTACTTATATCTCCTACAATTTGTTAGGGCAATTAAGTTTATCAGCCTCGTTTTTGTTTTTGTTTTTTGTTTTTTGTTGGTAAGTGTTGCATTTTATAACCAATCAAACAAATGATAATGGGAAAACCCACTACGCAGAAAAAATTATACATCAAGAACCTACAACAAACTGTAAAACTAATGGATAGAGTTCCCCAAAACTCTAGTAGAGATATTCCATAGATGACAAAGGCTTTGGTTCTCAACTGAGTTCGGGCTAATCTTCCAAGTACAAACATGAAGCCCTGGTGTTATCTTCAATACAGGCTAAAATCCCACAGGGGTGCTTAGGACTCCTCCAAATACTCTTGAGTTCGTTCCTCTCTATCCCTATATGTTACACCCTCGTAGCAATTAATGACAACTTGAATAGCAAATCTTTAAATGTTTTCCTCTTGAAATAACCCACGGCCCAGTTCAGTTCAACGTCCCAGTCTCCGACTTTCCTTTGAACCTGAAATTTGTGAAGAATGGGTTGTCGAGAGTAATTGCATTCAAAGAAAAGGTGCAATGCAGTTTCATTGTGCTGAGGAATACACTGAGAATCAACAGGCATACGCCATCTTCTGCGCCTATCTTTAGTAGCTAACTTATTTTTTTAAGAAAGTTAAACAAAGAATGAAAGTCGACTTGGGGACATTTTTTGAAAACCATACCAGATTAGCCCACTGCACTTTGGGTCTCCTGTTTTTTCAAGCCTCCCAACTGTGTTTTGTAAAAAAGAAGACCAGTGGGAGTGACGGACCAAATAACACAATCCTTTCTATCCCCCTATGGCAGAAGAGAAACAGGAGTGGATGATTGGATCTATTGAATGACCCTGTTCCTTGGCCTAGGCCAATGCCAACCCCCATTCGAAATAATTGAGTTGACCTTATTATGCAAAGATGGACAAAGATTAGATAAAGTCCTAGCCTCAAAGAGTATGTAGAGGGGGTCCTTTGGATGCCAATTACCAAGCCAAAGAAAAGTTCCATTTCCATTGCCTATAATATGCTAATAAAGTTGTGCCCAAAACTCTCGACTTTAATGGCCCTGTTCATTTTCCAGTTTAGTTTTAGTTTTGATGACATCATCATTTCCCTCATTTCTCTCTCTATCTCTCTCCACTCATTACACCTACTAACATCATCAAAACTAAACTAAACTATCTAACCAAACACAACCAATAACTTCCTGATTGTCCAAGAGCAATCATGAGGGATTGGCATATACCAAAAGTTTTGGCTCTTGATAACCCATTGAACCCATAATGTCTCCTCCTCCTTGCTCAAAGCCCTCAGATGTCTCATCATAGGGGATTTGTTCTATAACTTCAAGGACTTGAACCCCAAGCCGTCTGCCGATTTAGGAGTGCAAACTACCATCCAATTCACTTTATCCCCAAACTTCTTGATGTTTACTCCTGACCAAAGAAAAGACCTGATTAAAGGCTCCACTTCTTTTATAATTCTTTGAGGAAGAATGAACAAGCAACACCAGTAGGTCTGCATACTAAAAAGAACAGATTGAATCAATAGGGCTCTGCCACCAACTGAGAGGGACCTATTTGACCAGCTTGTAATTCTTTGCCGAGTTCTAACCTTCAATTGCACACAATCCTCATACTTCCTTAAGCTCTCGTACATATTTTAATCTCCAATGATGAAAAGAAACGTTCGGAAAGCCTCTCGCAATGGAATCCTTCAAGACAACTTGGTCAACAGTGCCGCACGGCACTCATCTCTCTAAAGAAAACTTGATTTGAGCAATGGAAACCCTAACTATCTTACAGAAGAAATGAGATGTAGAAAGAGAAAGAGAGAGAGAAATGGAAAAGATATTACTCAATTCATATTTCTTCGATACCAATTACAAGAGAAAGACAGGTTTATATACCTGTTTTACACCAACTTAGCTCAACAAGAGAAAACTAAATGGGGCAGTTACAACAGAAAACAAATGCAATAGTTGTAACTAACTTCAACTAAACAAATGCATATATGACTCAGTGAGACTCAGTGAGCCTAGTCAGTGAGCCTTAACAGCCCCCCTCAAACTCAATGGAAGAGAATGGACTTTGAGTTTGGAGGAGAGATCCTGAAACCGAGCCAGTAACAGAGGCTTTGTGAACACGTCTGCAATCTGGGCTGCTGAACTAACATGACGAAGAGCAATTTGTTTAGCTACAACCTTCTCTCGAATAAAATGATAGTCTACTTCTATATGCTTTGTACGAGCATGAAAGATAGGATTAGAAGCCAAAGCTATGGCTGACAAATTGTAACATAAAATAACAGGAATGCCAAACAAAGAAATATGCAAATCATGAAGTAATTGTTGGATCCACATAAGCTCAGCTGTTGTTTGAGCAAGGGATCTATGTTCTGCTTCAGTACTTGAGCGTGCTACAGTGGGTTGTTTCTTGGCACTCCAAGACACAAGGTTATCCCCAAAAAACACACCAAACCCAGAAGTAAATCTGCAATCTAGCTGACTCCCTGCCCAGTCAGCATCACAATATGCAATGATAAATATAGATGACTGTGTAAAGTGAAGGCCTTGATGAATGGACCCTTTCACATAATGTAAAATCCTCTTAATAGCTGCAAAATGAGTGTGATCAGGAGCATGCATAAATTGACATACAAAATTAATTGCATGGGAGATCTCAGGTTTGGTGAGAGTGATATAAGTGCACATCATGGAAAGGTTTAGAACCATCAGTAGACAGAGAAGGTTTTGTGGAAGAAGGTGACAAGCTAGGCTTGCAATCCACCATGCCTACTTTAGTCAAAAGCTCCAAAGCATACTTTTTCTGGGTGAGAAACAGTCAAGAAGCATCTCTCACAACCTCAATACCCAGGAAATAATGAAGATCACCAAGGTCTTTAAGAGCAAACTTGCTTTGTATTGAGTCAGAAGAGAATAAATGTAAGTGGTATTGGTACCAGTGACTATAATATCATCAACGTAGATCAAGACATAAGTAAGATCTAAGCCATGAAGTTTAACAAACAGAGAGGTGTCTGACAAGCTATTCTGAAATCCAAGATCTATCAAGTGGCTGGAAAAACGTGCATACCAGGCTCTTGGAGCCTGCTTGAGACCATAAAGGGCCTTATGCAATTTGGAGACATAGGAAGGTCTTGATGGATCTTGATAGCCAGGTGGTTGAGACATATAAACTTCCTCTTGTAATACTCCATGAAGAAAAGCATTAGTAACGTCTAGCTGTCGTAAAGACCATCCAAAATGAACAGCTAGAGACAATACAATCCTCAAAGTAGGTTGTTTAACCACAGGACTAAGTGTATGATACAATTTTCACAATAGTTGGTGTTGTGGATGATAAAAATTTATGATGAGATTCATTACAATATATTCAGTTCACACTTGTGTTTTACTTTTTGAGGTCATAAATACCTTCTTGAGAAGTAGTAGTCATTTTGTATGACATGTTCATAAATAATGGTATCTTTGGTTGATATGTGAACTGTGCAATGTTTCCACTTGTAAATGGAAGAATTTGAACATACATGAGTAGGCATGTACATTTTAGCTTGGTGGAAATTTACTGTATTTGGTCTTTTTTGCACAATACATGGATATATGTTGATTAAAACAAAAAATGGGCCTACCAATGGGAATACCTGTGATGGTATTGTCCTAAGCTGTTTGACCATAACTGTTTGGTGCGCCAACAGTGGTTTCTACGGGAACATGTTTCTCTCATTTAGAGAATGAGAAGGATAAGCAAGTGGTTGCGATTGTGAAGGTTCAAGTTACAAGGAGTCTTTTCAATGAGTTGAAAGAGGCACTAAACCATTGAACTTAAGTCACACAGAGGTGTGCGGTTTGAGGTTCATCCAAACACGGAGTGACAATGGGCATTTTTTTTCCCTTTTGTCCATGATGGCATGAATTGCAATGTGTACTTGCCAAACAACAAGAATGAGGCAATCGACAAAAGTTTTTATGAAAATTATGTCGATCAGTTCTAAGATTCATAGAACATGTGGGGTAATGCAATTACATTGCATCTTTAATTACCTTCGAATGTGGGGGTGTTTCGCGAAAATAATCGTTATATTGTGAGTCTCCACTTATCCTAAAATGTGGGGGAAGGTGCAATTAGTGTATTCTCGGATAATTGTATAAGGCCAAACGTAGCATATTCAGTTGACAGACTGAGTAAATACGCGAGTGCTAGAGATATACTTGTAATTTGGGAATGCACTTTACCAGATATTCAACAGTGCTAGAGATCTACTGTGATATGAAATGGATATCAGTTATGAGAGACTAGAAATCTAGGATTGGATATGTCTTCAAACTTGGTGGTGTAGCTGTCTCTTGGGTTTTTCTAAGTTAGACATGCATCAGACAACTGCTCTCAAGTAAGGATTGTCATTGTTGACTGTGTGAAGTCAAATGAAACATTGTGGCCACTTACCGAAAGGTTAAAAGAAAGAGCTAGTTGATGAAAACATCGAAGGGAGTGGGGCTAAAGCTATTACGCTCATAGTTACTGTGGGGGTAGCCAACCTAGCTGACTGGAGATTCCAAGATCTAGGTTCAATGAGACTATCTTTTGCGAGTAGCCGAGAACAATCACTGAGGAGACTAGATCTCTTGTCCATTCCTATGGTGTGAAACAGTGATACCTGTAAAGGAATTAGGTTAAGCATTACTTTTAATGACTTTTATGCGTCGAATAACCGAGTAGGGTATAGCAGGATACTCTTGATAAGAAGGTCACCTATGTGAGTATGAAGTGAGGGTCGTTTCTTTGAGAATTTTGGCAACATTCTCGAGAAAATACTTGCAGAACCAGGAAGAGTGTTCAAGCCAAAACGAACACGATAGTGAGAACAGAACTGTGTCAGGCAATGTTCCGTGTGATTCCTATTGCCTCGGTTTACACAAACGACAGAACAATTCAAAGCGGGCCCGCACACTAGTCAGCTAGTAAATCCGATAGGTCTTCACAACGGAAGGTTCAAGGCCAAAAGCTACCTATCCTATGCGGGATTGATCCGTTGTACTCTCTCTCCAAGTCTTCTGAGTCTTCTTTGTTTTCAGTGTCAGTTTCAGCCAATTTCATTCATGTGGGAGATTGTTGGAAAATTTGAATTTTTCCATTTAATTTTTAGGAATTTTTTACCCTTAAATTAAAGTGGGACCCACACAGCGTGAAGTGGGCCACTAATCTGGTAGAGGAATAAACAAATTCCAATTAGAGACGAATGAGAAATTGTCTCTCAAAGTGGGTTTAATCGGCATAAGGGTTGGACTATTTGGAGTACCCAAATTTTCCGAAGGAGGGAGCGCGTATACTATGTTGGTATGGATTTCGACTTAATTACGACATGCACACTGCCGCCGCCGCCTGCCCGGACCGGACCATGACCGGAACTGTAAGTTCGAGGTCTGTGTCCTTGGCCTGGGTTTGGGCTTGGCTGGCTGGCTAGGTAATTATATGGGCTTGGACCCAAGCTCCCTTGTCTTTTATACAACCCAGAAACTTGCGAGTTCTGATTTGGACCCGACCTGTTTAGATTGCACTTATTATTAATCAGCCTGCCTTGAATGCTGGGATAATATCCAGACATTGACTACCCACGGTTTATATATTACAAATTAAATATGATGTCAATTGTAATATGAATATTGCAATCAGTTTTGCAATTCAATTGCTAGCTTTATGACGTGCACTAATTGCATAAAGGTTTTTTGCAAATTCAATTGCAAGGTTAATTGCATGGTTAATTTCCCATGAATGAGAGAGGCTCCTCTCAACTCCAATATAAAGTCAGTCCTTTCCATTGGTTTCTATACACAGAAAATCAGTCTCTTATTACATTGTTCTTTGTTTAGTTTTCGGAAGTGAGTACAGACACTAATTCGTTCGACAGGGCGATTCGGTAGGTGTTTCCGTTTGATTTTTGGAAGCCACTGTATCCTGAGAAGCAAACGTCGGACAACCCCTCAAACACCCACGGTGAGGCGGTGAATTTGCTTTAAGGAAACTGTGTGAAACACGGGCCCTGGCTTGTTTTTCGGTTTGCTAATTTTCCGGTTTCCATTACTTCTTGTTCATATTTTTTTTAATTTCCAGAATTTATTTATTTGTTTACTGTTTTTAGCACTGCTTTTCCTACAATATATATCACATTTCCTACAATAATTTTCCGGTTTCCATTACACGATATGTATCACATTTCCACTACAGTCCAAAACCGTCATATGAGATTATTGGGTTACTTTTATGAGGTTGATTTTTGCTAATATGAGATTATGTGGCTCTTTGTGGCTTTTTTTGGTATCTTTTATGAGAATTTGTGGTTTTATATATGATATTTTTAAAACCCAAAGCCGTCATATGAGATTTCACACGGTGTTTTATAATTTTTCGTGTATCTCCATATGAGATGAGAAATGACCAGTTTAAGGGGTTATTTTTTGCCTATGTGGCGCAATCTCAGCCGTCCATTTAGTCAAAGGTGCATACGGTACACCTTTTCATATCTCTAACCACATAAATTAATAATTAGAGCCACTAAATCTCATATTTGGCTACCACATATTTCATATAAAATGGTTTTTAGGGGGCGTGTACCCTAAAATTTCTCAATGTTTTGGATCTTCTCAACTTCACATACAAAATCAGCATAGGAGAATACAGGTCTTCCACTAGTTGGCCCCACAATTGAAGAAGAAGAGGAAGGAACCCGTTATGAGTCATCCAAGAGTTGAAAATTTAGAAGTCTTCTTTCCACCCCCATAAGAAAGAACTATAACTACCACTGGACAATGGTCTGAAATACCTGGAATTGTAACTAGAATTGTAACTACCACTGGGCAGCCTCAGTATTGGTCAATTTTAGCTTAAATAGAGAACCAAATCATAAAAAATCCATCTCCAGCAGCCTTTGTACTTGCTTCAACATTATACATACAGTGCTTCGGCACTTGCAGCGATGCACTATTCCAGAGCTAATGACTACAATATTACTAGTAGATTTTACTCCTCAGAACCGACTTTTTCACTTTTCTCTCTACCTATATTCTCCTCTCTCTCTACCTATATTCTCCTCTCTCTCTAATCCTAAAACGAATAATATATGATCCTCTCAAACCACCCAAGCATTTCTCCCTCCGAATCCCACTCGATAACATCTCCCCTATACAATAACTAACGATACTTTCCGAGTCAACTATTACTAGATGTATATACCAAACGATCAGTTCCTTGCTAAGAGACAAGGTCGTTGTTTCTAAACGTCCAAAAGTAGTCTCCAGAAAATAAACACCACCATTAGGTTTTCAATGACTCCTATTTTTCTTGAATACATATCTCGCACAAAAGGTGCACTAAGAGCCATCTATAGCAACGTAACAAGACAAATTAGAATGCTCTATTGCTCAAACTTTAGACAAAAAAATTGGGAAATTAGTATGCTATATTACTCAACTTTGTTGTCCCTTGTAAACACCAAAACCACAAACCACAAAAAGACAACCAAGTTACTTGTTAAAAGCAAAGAAGAAAGCCATTCCTTTATCAGCATTTAAAATCATTTCCCTAACTAAATTGGTGAAAAGATGACTCCCTTAAAAGAACATTTTTTATGAACATTAACAGAGTACACGTTGAAATGGGGGTTGGAGAGACTGACCATTTCATTTCATTGTTTAGATTCTCTTACCACAATTTCAATGCTTCACAGACTCACAGCATACTTTTGGGATACTGACAGAACCAAATTTCCAAGACTACAACTCACTATGCACTAGCTTAGTTCTACACGTTGTAAACATTTCTTACAGAAATGATGAGAAAGAACAAACTTCATCCTTTCAAGTTCAAAAAACCCAAAAGTTACTCAAAGTTCAAATTCTACCAATTGAGCATAGGCATTGTGTAAAAACATTTGCACAGCAACTTCAAGAATGTTGGATTTCCAGGTCAGGCATTGCATGATGAGATGTGGAATTTAGCTAGGGCCAGTTATGTGGGAATTAATTTCAAATCCCTACATGAAAGGAATTAGTTTTATACGACTGAATTGAGAAGAAACAAATCAAACCACTTAGAGGGATTCCCCAAAATTGAGGGCTAAGATCCAATGTCTCTTCAAATCAAACACTTATGAGTCATAAGTTTTTTTTTTTTTTTTTTTTACCTAATTTAGAAGATCATGACCAAATTAAGTTTTGGATACCAAACTTCCATGGATTGCTAATTTCCCTATACTTCAACCTTCAAAACAAGTCTCAATATTCCAATTTCAAAATAGGTGAATTCAAATTTCAAATCTTCTCTCCACATCATTCTTCTCTACATACAAGGCAGTCTCAACCCATTATTGGGGAAGCCGGAGGTCACTGGGACTCAGATTTCACGCACTTTCATTGGATTTTCAATTGATTTTCCGTTGAGATTTTGTTTTCACAGGTTAGGTTACTACAACTTTACACTCACTTCCATGTTTCAAGTATAGGACTTCGAGATAGTAATCATTTCTCTTTGCAATGCTATTCAATTTGATTAGTTGTATTAGGGCTGATTAAGTTTTGGCGAGATAGCAATTTTTCTCTTATCATAGGTTAATTATTGGAGAATCTAAAAAATTGAACGTAAGTTAGGATGGAATTACTACTATCATTTGATTGAAAGTGAAAATTAGTTTTTCATATTTTAGTTTTTTTGTTTTAAGTACAATTTATGATCTCAAAATGCTCACATTTGATCAGAACCTATTTGCCCTACTCATTTGTTTCATTCCAGGTTAGTTTACTGAACTTTAGAATCTCAATGCTAGAAACTTCATGGGGAGAACAACGAGCATAATGGTAACCGATTTAAGTCCATCTTTGTCCCATGTTTTGATGTTTTGAGTCAATATTTCTATGAGTTTTTTTTCATTTTTGACTACATATTTTCACTCTTATTTGTCCTCAGACCCATGAAACAAAAATTGGTTTAAAACTTTGTCGTCCTTTTACAAATATTCTTCTTGTTTGTTTCATGAATAGTTTATCAAATGCACTTAATGAATAAGATAGCTTTAGTTTCACCTTTGTTAATTGCCCTAATTTTTATATATTAAAAATATCAATTCTTAAACTTGATTTGATAACCCCTATTTGAAGCCTAATTTTGAAAACAAAAATCTGGAGGAGTTGGGTTCATTGGCGAGGGTCAATAGGAGCAAATCGTAAGCCATCGTGCTTGATTTCAAATTACGTTACGTCGTACCTTTAGGCACGGGCATTCACTAGTGTTTCTATATGCTCCGAAGGTCGCTTGGAAGTATGAAAAGCTACTATTTATTTCCTCTGAAATGTCTTTAGATAATATCCATGGAAGCATGTAAATTATGTATTGGTCATTCACACGATTTCGGCTTACGAAAATGTTCCACCTTTTAGGATCGTGTGGACTCGAAGCTTATACGAGGACTTAGATGCATGTCGGTTGTATGAAGGTTGTGGTCGGACTACTTTGTAGCGTTCTTGTAATAGTTAGGAATGCTTATTTATTACATGTCATATATGGACAGTTTTGAGCTGCAAGTTGGACACTATTAAAAAGGATTCCGTTGATTATGCATTATAGTCCCTCTTAATTACTATGTGATTATATGATGTTAAATGTGTGATATGGCCTTGGTGATAGTTTCACCGGTGCTCTGCTGTGACTGAGACCTACAGGAGCGAGTCAGAGTCGTGACAACTAGCTAGTATTCAATCAACATGAACAATAACTTATTCTAACATGCAAAATAGCTGAAACTCTTGTTTTTGGCCTTCAAGGTAATTGGTCCCATACTCCCATTGATGTGTGCTAATATGATAACTTGGATAGTCCATTTGAATGCACAACGTCGTGAATGGAAATGAATGAATCAAAATCCACAACATAAATAATATACAGCAATTTGAAATATCATTGAATAATAGACTAGCTCAGCCACAAAAGCAGTTGATATCTAAATTTTGACAAACTCAAATGTTACGAAATCGGAACATACAAACAATCGTGCGTAATGAAAAACGGGAAAGAAAAATGAGACACAAGATATACGTGGAAAACCTCAACGCGAGGAAAAACTACGGGAGCCATACCAGTCCACTATGAAATCGAAAATAAGAGTACAAGTCTCTCGCAATCTCTCTGAGATCTGCATTTTCTCTCGCCTCTCTGTTTTTCTCTCTGAAAACTAATAACCCTAAAATTTAACAAACTGCTAAATAAATAGGTCGGACCCTATGACCGAAATTACACCCCAAGGTCCAAAAATATCGTTTTCGCTGCAGTCCCGTGGGGGCTCCCGCCCCCACACCCCCAGTACTACTGAAGGTTGTCTGCACCCCAACATCAAATTCAGTGGCGTATCCTCTTGTTCGCTGCTCTGAATTGATTCATCGAATTAAGAACAACATTGACAAGAGGTTTGTCCGATGCTTTGCCACCTTTCAGCCACGGATCCTCTGTTTCACAAATCATTGATATGTTTTAGATTGAAGAGACCAAAGTTAGCTAAATGTTGTCATCATCTCCAGCAGAAACAACCTCACATTCCATATAATGGACCCCACAATACGATGCCCACCTCTCTTAAAAAAATTCATCTTCCTTACGACGAGGGGAGGCATGGGTTAACATTAATTTTTCCCCAAAAACTTACAATGTATATCCGTATGTAACAAAGAGACCGTTTTATTGATTTTGTAATTTTGTATAGCACTTACCAAGGGCCTGGGCAGCAGTTATCCGCCTTTTAGGATCCATCGTTAGCATTTTCCTGATGATATCCTTGGCACCAATTGATATTGAAGGCCACGGCGGGCTTTCGAAGTCAATATGGCCTTTCAAAATCTTATCGAATATGCCTTCATCGGTCTCTGAAGAAATTGTATAAACCCACGAATAAGAAAACAGCAATATTCTGTTTCAGATCAATAGAATATCAGGCATCAAATGAAATCACACACACAGAGACAGCAAGCAAGTTTGGTTTTCTCTTAAGTCAATTCAACAACCAGCCATCTATATTTCATTGCATGGGGAGGAATAATCATAAAATCATCACAGTTGATAAATAAAGCTGGGACACTCGTAAACAGTTGAAACTAAAACCTCCTGAATGCTAACCCCAAGGGGT